>APFE031220768.1:0-42777 GCA_000404065.3 Pinus taeda | reverse complement strand
AGTATTTGCATAACTGTGAAACCAACACCCAACAAACATATTTAATCTGCCATCCTGAGATTGGAGAGGAGAGCTAAAGCTATCCCCGACTCTCCAGCAATGCAAGCGGTACTAGCTGGCGGACAGCCCCATCATATAACGAAATTTATTTTTTAAGTATTTTCTATTCTCACCTGCCGACGCTTGGATCCAAAGACTTTGATCCACACTCACGCTCCTTGGGGTAAAAGTCCTCGAGGCTCAGAGACTAGCCGGCGGGGTCATTTCTTCCCAGATCCCTCAAGACTTGCTTGAAAACATTTACCTCGCAGGGTATGGTGAGGCCTCCCTGGTGATCGAAGCCGAACTCCTCGATTATAGAAGCCAAGAAACAGCATTTCCTTGTATGGTTAGGATGCTGGTCCGTTGAGCATGTATCTCAGGAGGCCGACAGTTTGAACGAAGATCTCATGCGCAGTTTTTGTTCACAATGGAGGGCACACAGGCAGGGTTCAGAGATGATTTCAATTACAATCATAGTATGGACAGCTAGAACTGGGTGGAATGAGCTCAGACGGTTATGAATTTCAATTATTTATGGCTAATGGATATTTAGAATGAATGAGTTGAGGTTCCTCTCACTGCACGTAACATAGATATGCGTAGAGCGTTAAACAATGAAAACTATAGGTTTTGCTGTGAAAAGGATTCCATACGCAGAGGAACGTTGCAGCGTAGGGTTTGTTTAGGAAAATGGCAGCAGCATTCAAGGTAAGCAGTGTAACAGTAGAAAGCTTGATAGAAAATGTTAGAATTTGGCACCAACGAATATATGGGTAGCGTATTTCATGGAGTAGGCTTTGTATGGAGCAGAGCGCAGGTAGTGACAGACAGAACGCAGATAGTACAGGCACTCAGTCAGATAAGGGAGTTACAAGGCACAGGAGCTAAAAAAAAGGAGTTGGCTCTGATACCATGTCATGTCAGTCAGTAACTCCACAAAACAAAAAATGGATTCTTGTATTATTCCATTAGGTAGGTCTTTGTTATATACAGTAGGGAGTGATTGTTCAGTTCATCTCCCGATGAGTGTTCACATTCCTAATTTAATTATTTACATAAATTCACCCAATCATGAAGACTAGGTGTCAACACAAAAGAGGAAAATTGTGTTAATTTCATGTCATTATAGAACTCTGGGCTTTTAACCCAAATAGGATTTTATGTATTGGGCCGAATTCATTCGCACCATCACTCGTTCGAAAAGTAGGTAGAGGAAGCATGAGCTATTGTATCATACCACCTAGGGTGCCACTGAGATCTTTCGAACCTTATTTACAAGTGCTACAGGAGGAAGCTACAAGCAATCCTGCAAGTGGTATAGGAGGGTTGAGAAGGAGCTACAGGAGGAATTGGAAGGTGAAAAAGGAGCCACAATGCCTCGAAATTGTCTCAAAACCATCATGCACACACATAATTGTTCTGTAAAGAAGTAAGTGACAACCCCCTTCCTTGTTTTTAAATCCATTTACATGAGAAGTCATCTTGAAATTGAGAGCTTGTAATAGTCAATTGAGCAGTGGTTCATTTTTAATTTTTTTTTTGTTAAAAGAAGATAAAATTAGTTTGGTTGATATCAATTCAAGCACACTTCTCTCTCACTACTACCAAGAAACTTAACATTGTTTCACCAAAGAGATTGTTAAAAAAAAATTGAATTCCACACCTAAATAGCACCAAGGAGGAATAGTAGAAGAAATGGGAGGAGGAATTAATAGAATAGAACCCTCAAAAACTGAGAGGATTCACCAACACCTTCCTATAGTGGACATCTTCAGAAAGACACCAATGGTTGGGTTTCTTTAAGTTTTCAAAGGGGTATGATGATGATATTGCTCATGAATTTGCCATGGAATTAAATTCTCAAGAGGAAGACAATTCCACAACTATTTTCATAGGGTTTTCTATCTCTCTCAGTCTTAAAACCATAAGCAAAGAGACCATCTTACCCCTAGGAATTAGGTGGAGAAAAAAACACAAGGCAGTGAGCGTCACAACTAGGAAAAACTTATTTATTTCAAAATAGAAGCCTGTAGAAGTTAAGAATTGAGTAAGAAGATAAATTCTAACTTACCCTTGGGATGAGGTAGCTTACCATTTCCTCAAGTATATATCTTGTGAAGGGTGATTGAGTGTGGTTTATGCCTACCACTTCATATTGCTCCATGAGCTAAGATTCAAGGTATAATTACCTCTCCCTCAAAGACTTAGTGTTCCTCATTTCATCCTACAGTCAATCATGGAGATGAGTCAGAAGGTGAGGGAAGGAAAGCACCAACACTTAGCTCACCATGGAATCATCAAGTTAATAGTGTGTTGACGGTGTTGGACCTACCAACATGTCAGGGGATCTCCACGATAAGAAATCCCAACTAGACCTCAAACTGTTTGAAGTAGGAGTCCCAACAATGGGTAGTACAGTATCACCTTGACTATGGTTGCATGCAGAGGTAAGTAAGATGTCCTTGTTGGAGGCAAGGGTGTGACCTTGCAGCAAGTCAAGGAAGGTGCATGAAAGGCTCTAACACAGGGAAGGGGAGAGGAGTGCGCCCCTTAGAAGCATGTGATAGTATGAAGCTTGAAATGGAACACACGAGTTGAAATACATCACGAGATGGAAAGAAAGATAGACGACAATAAAAATTTATGGGTTATACCAACAACCCACTTTGATAAGATTCATACAAACACATACAAAATAGTCCATACATACATGCATAAATTACAACTAAATACATCATTAGAGTAACCAGGATAGTTGAAATACAATAACAATATATGCATGAAACATGTTGGCTTTGTTATATTTTAAAAGAGTGAAGATCCAATCATACATGCAACCATGAAAACCACTAGCCTTGATAGTGGAACATTACAGTCACTAATGTATGCTCCTCCATAGAGATCTACTCGCTCTACACTATGGAGAAGCCAAGGCTCGTTACAATACACTCCAAGCTTTCTCTAAGTTATGCCTATCAGAAGCCTGGCTCCCAAAATACTGTACAATGAGTTATGAGGTTCTATATATAGCAAAGGTTGGGTGACCCTTGACGTTCCCCTTTGTGACTCTCCAACTACCCTCATGACTCTTCAATTTACACATGATTGTTTACATTCTACTATTGATACTTGGTCTTTCACTTTACAACATGTTTACAATATAATCTTCACATGTACCCATGTGAGAAAAAAATGGGATTGAGTAAGCCATATAAGACATCACTAGGACTTGAACAGTAGTGGGAAGACTAACTCGTCGACATCCTCTTGGTGATTGATGGTGGCAAACTGATTCCAATATTGGTAGTTTGTTATGGTGTTCACATACTCCATGGTGACATCCTTCTGAAAGCAAAATCTTGCCTCCATTGCATCTGGGTACAAGGATTTTGAACCTCTGTCCAAATCATCATATAACATATGAATCATGGTCTTAAATGCAACTGAACCAGCGACATACTGGTGCATTATGTCTGCGCTCATCTACAATTCTGCATTGGTAGCTATGCACATCAACTGCTCGAAGTACAAGTCTAGCTCCAATCAAACTTGGTTATTTTCTTTTTCCTAAGTGAGTGTGCCAATGGATGGGGTTGCATGCATGCGCATAATGAAATCCATGCTCCTAAACACTCATGCATGTGAAGCCTATAAGCTGGTGATGAGTTGTGAGAGTTCCCCATAGTTTCATATCTGACTCTGGATGTGTGCCCTTAACTCCATTATCATTGGCTTCATCATCTTTGGCAAGTACAATGGGGATCCCTTGTACCTCATTGTCCATATATGCATGCGATTGACAGGCGCAGTGTGTATGTCTATCAAGATGCATGCTCTCATATCACATCAATGTTGCCAACCATTAAGATGGACAACTGACTTATGCACACTAACGAACCTGAAGTATAGCCTATGCATGATTGTCTCGAGAGACGATACTTCATCACGTATCACTTTCTTTAACTCTTCTCTAGAGATGTTGTAGCTCTCTCTTCTCCCTGCTTGCCTGCTTGTATCTCCCTCGCCATGCACTGGTTCTCAGCTATCAAGAATCTCACCCTTGAGCTTGTGGCTTCAGCATATGCCTTTGTAGCATCATCCAATGCAAAAGGATGTTTGTGCACATCAGACACGATCACTTGTTTTTGAAAATGTGCAGGAGATACATGGACCTCTGGAGTGGGCACTTTGCACAATTGCACAACTTTGTGTTGTGACTTGTCAAAGGATATGTTGTGCGCATCTGCCTCCAGATTGTCCTCAAGGATTTCAGTGTCTCCTTTATCACTTGTGATTTTCTCTATTCCCGGATCTAGTGAAGTCAGTGGAGTGACCTTTGGGCCCTTGGGCATGAGATCTATATCCTGATCCTGCTCTGGCTTAACCACATCCATGTCCATCTGTTCCAACATATGTTCAGTCTCTTCAGTGAATTCCTATTCCTGCGACTGCTCACCCTGTTTTCTATCTGCCTATTGTTCTAATGAATCAATAACCTGTATGGGCGTAGTTTCATCAACATGTGCATGTTGTGCCTCCTATTGTTCCTATTCCTATTGCACTTCCTTCTCCTTTCGATGCAACTCTTATGCTTCCCTTAGTTTTTTCTTCAACTCCTACAACTCCTTTCGTGCCACCTCTAGTTTCTACTTCTCCCTCTGTCTTTACACAATCCTTTTTTCACATTGTTGCCTCTTTGCCTCAATCTCAGAAGCTTCTCTCAATACAAGAGGATTTGCTTTGAACTTGCAGCTTTTCTCTACCTCTGTCTGTCAGAAACCTTCCTCTTACCTTTTTCAAGCACAGGTCCACTACCCTCTGCTCCTGTTGATGATGTTGTTGTCTGGGATGTTGCTGCCTTCTGAGCTACTAACCATTCTACGACCATTCTGATTGGGTCATTAAGCCTTGAGGAGTTATAGAAATATCTCCATGGGTCTTCCTTAGGCCAATGACATGCACCATGGATCCAAGGATGATACACTCTCGTATAGTGGTCTTCCACTAAGCGATGTGGGTCATATGGATTGAAACTTCTGGCGCTAAAGGTGAATCTCTTGAATTCCTCCATGTGGGCCTCAACATGCTTGAGATTCTAGATCTCATACAACCTGATCCGCAAAGGAAGAGTGGGCCAAGGTGACTTATTTTTCGTAGTCTTGCTGACAACCCTGTAGAGATGTGGTATGCAACCTCTTGCATGAAAAACTTATCCATGGAAAACTTTCATAAAACATGTAGAGCCTTCTCTGCGATGTACATCTGAACGAAGGTGCCAAGGGGTGAGGCATACCAATCTACTATGTTTACCTATGCCTCCATTGATACCTGTGACATACAAGGCAAATCCTCCTCAAAGATCATCTTATACACCAGTGTGACTAAGTGGTCTTATAGTTGTATTATAACCCCATGGAAGATGCATTCATAAAACAACCTACAATAGGTGTGCACAGAGGTTTCTGAAAGCTTCCATGCCCAACCCAAGCTAGGGAACTGTTGATGAGCATCGATTGCATCAAGTATGTAAGCAGACATGAAAATCTTTGCGTGCTGACCCTTGGGTGGATGTCGGGCATTTTTCACTTGTCCCTTTAGCTGGAGAGCCAACATGTCAAACAAATTGAAAAGTATTACTTCATTTGCTAGCAAATCCAACACAATCACCCAACTCTACGAGAAGGTTTCTATACTCTCTTAGTCATATAAGCAGCATGCGAAGATGACCAAGAATTGATAAGCCTTTAGAAATATCTTCATCTTCTATACTTGGTTAGGTGTTGTCCTAAACTTAGATGGTTCTCTCACCCATCTCTTCAAGATGTCTCTTGAGTTCGTACTATTTTTGGGTCTAGTGAAGCGTGCATCCATTGATCACCGGTGCCCTAAAGGTAGCAAGTTTTGTTCCACTAACACTGCTCAAGTCCATTCTCTCTGAATCAATGTGCGAGACAATCCAATGGATCATGTCCATGCATGGAAATACAGGATACATGCATGCAACCCAGTACAAGCCAGACTTGTGTATGTTGACATAGACTCTGTGTCCTCTAGTCTCTCCTCAAAGGTGCCTAAAAAAATGTTATTGATTTCTTACCATTTGATCTTCATATCCTTATCTATGAACATCTTAGTGTCTTCATAGATGGGAAAGCTCATAGACACTTTCTCGACCACATCTCTAGTTGCACCCTCGATGGTGTCCTTTGACCCTGCTTTTGGCTTAAGGGGGCCTAGCCCAGGTTCAGAGTTGTTCACGCCAACCAACAAAACCCTAACTATTGGAAATTTCGGCAACAGCCTACGTAACACAGGTTGTAGTCTCACCTGAAGTAGTATTGAGGGATGCTAGAACCAGGTTTCTGCATCTAGGGACATGTGATAAGTGGTTCTTAAGCTTCTATAGCTCAGATTTGCCTTCGCATAGATCTGTAATATTCTAGGGCTCGCTACTCCGCCTCTATGAAAACAGCTTCTACACCTTCTCGAAGGTCTATGATCAGTCTTTGCGGACCTTAAATAGCAATTTACCTACTTTCACGCATCAGTAATTAACCCTTGATCTGTCTTCATGCAGATCTATTCAACTCATCGGAAATCATAACAGAAATAATCCTTAACTTCGTGAACACAGATAATTACTTAAACCATGCACAAATAATATAGATTCAACAATTTTGCGCAGCATTCATACATTATTTCATGAAAACATATCATTGAGCAACAGAATATAACATAAACAGAATCAACCAAAATTCTCAGATTGCACAGTAATTCTTCAAAATCAGTCTTTATTGATCTTCAGCATTCATATTATAGAATATTCTACCTTGTGCACTTAGTTGCAGGGGTCCACGCACTTAACTGCGAACTTACCAAGACCTCATGTGCACTCATCTGTAGGAGCCTTCCCCTTCTCGCCTAAGTATAGGAAGTAGAGCCTTCCTTCCTTAGAACCCACCCAAAATAGCCTCTATCTTGCCTTAGCTTACTTAGTTCTCCTCCTATACTCATTATGAATCAAATATATTGAATTTATCCATACAATAACATGGTCCGTGGACCATGGGAGAATCTTAAAACTGACTCAAAACAAGGGGCTAAGACTCCTTTGACTCCTATCTACCTATTAATGAGTCTCATCATTGAATAATTATATGGGTTGTAGTTGGCCTTAATTCACCTCCTAGCTTAGTCAAACAACTATTCTCACAACTTATTGCATACTTTTGATTATATTTTGCTTATGGGTTGAGTTAGAGTTGGATATTTTTCTTTGTGGTCTAATGTGCATGTAATGCAGGAATAAATGATAAAAGCGAGGGAAATACAGGGATAAAAGGTAAAAGAAAGGGACTATGGTAAAATACCTTGGTAAAAACTCAGATGGGACAAGGGAGAGGAACTACAAGAGGTAAACCATCCTCATTTACTGCCCATCCATTCGAATATCCCTCCATCAGCTAATAGTACAAACATCCAAATCAGGAGTACTAAAAGGCAGCTAAGCAAGTGGAAGTACTAGCATCCTCCCTACTAGAAGGCAGTCGAGCTAGTGAAAGTGAAAGGACAAGTTACCATTAATTTGGGAGCTATACCTCCCTAATTTTGAGGGAAGTCATCAAGACTTCAGATGTATAAATAGAGAGGCTTAGGAGATCGGTTTTTAATTCAGTTAGCGAGTAGTCGGTCAGCTAGTCAAGATTCGAACTTTTACTGTGGAACTCTACTTTGTAACAGTTTGATGTAATACAATTCTTTTATAATCAAGATGAGTTTCGATTTGAGCCAGTACTGAGTTAACTCAGAGGGCTGAAGCTCTTGGGTTACGGACCAACCCTAGTAGCCAAAGCTCCTCTCTATTGTATTGTTATCCTAGCTTAGATTCCTCTTTTCTATTCATTTACTTAAGAAATTCATTTCCATTGAAACCATAGCATAGATGCATGGTTTGATTGTTCATTTGGTTAAATAGATGCATTTTCATTCCAGTGGTTTAGCACATATTTATGGCTTTGTTGTTCATGTACTTAAGCAGCTTCCTGTTTTCAGTTCATTTGTTTGAATAGTTGCAGTCTCATTACAGTAGTGAAGAACAGATTAGTCATGATTTAGTTTGCTTCATCTATGCTTTCAATTAGCCTGGTGTCAAAGAAAATATCCACAGGGTTGCTCACAGGTGTCTCGGCCTCACCTACTCCCTCTGGGATCATGACGTGGAGAAGAAACCCTGTAGCAACACAAAAAACATAGGGTTTTGGTTTTCACAAAGGGTTTGTCATTTAAACATAGTCACTGAGTTCAATGTCACTCTGCCCCTTTAACAGTCATCAGCTCGATTTGCTCTCTTTCTGTCATTCAGACCTCACTCACATTCCCATATCATTCCCCTTCAGCATGAAACACCTAAACAGAAGTTGTTAAATTCATGTTTAAACGGTTTTTGCTGGTAAATCGCTTTACATAGAAAAACTGACCAATCACTACTCAAACTCATTCTTGTGTTTGACTTTTCACCCTTTAAATCCCCGTCATCGATCTGCCTCAGTTGATCCGACGACTATCGCACACCCGCTCACCAACCTGCTTGAATATCACGCAGATCTCCTATTCGACCGTTATCCAGCCGAAGGCACATGATATGAGCAGTTTCCCCGTGCTACATTTCGGTCAGGGAGGCTAATCGCGTGAAATTCTACAAAACTGCTTACAGCTTTGAGGGCATGCGATATTCCGCTTACCACCCTCTAAACCCACTCTCCCATTTTTGTACGTTTTCTTTTGCCCGCTTCCATCTCCGCCATTGATCAGTCTCCTAACTTGATGGTTGTCGCTTCACCCAATACCATTTCCACACGTCCCTTTTGCCCGTAATCTACATTGTCCATCTACCAATTGATTCTGTGATATAATACGAGTCATCCATCCTATTAGTTGACCATGTTTGGCCATCTGCCTATGTACCCTCCTGCGATTTGATCTCAGCCATTCATTCACTTTCCACCCACTTGATCCAACAGTTCTTATGCACTATTTCTCATTACGTCCCCTTTCCACCATTTTGATCTCTGACCATTCTTCCGCTTAGACAGAGACCTAGCCTAATTTCCATTGTTTAACCCTTAGTCTAAGTTTTGTTGTTTTTACTTCTGCAACTTAGGAAATTAGCATTACATGATTTATTTCTTCATTTCTACAATAGAATAGCTCTCCCCTAGACTAGGTTTTCTCTCCTTCCCTGAAAATCAAGCTTCTTCTGACCCTATAGAAGTCTGGCATGTAACCCCTAGGGTATCTTGCCAGATGAGCTGTGAAAATGGGCAGTACCTTCACTTCTACTTGTGTATATAGCATAGTTACCTCCAAATATGTACAAACCCAGGGTTGATAAGTAAAGTTGGTAGCCCTGGGAGTTGCAGCATTCTTGCTACAATACCTAGGCTCATCACGGTGCCAAAAAGTGATGAGCCTAGGTATTGTAGTAAGAATGCTACAACTCCTAGGGCTACCAGCTTTACTTATTAACCCGAGGTTCCTACAAACTTGGAGGTGATTGTGCTATATACACAGGTAGAAGTGAAGGTACTTCATGTTGTCATTGCTCATCTAGCAAGAGACCCCAGGGGTTCCAAGCAAGACTTCTATAAGGTTAGAAGAAGCTTGATTTTGATGGAAGGAGAGAAAACCTAGTCTAGGGGAGAGCTATTTTACTGCAGAAATGAAGAAATCAATCATGTAATGCGAATTTCCTAAGTTGCAGAAGTAAAAACATCAAAAATTAGACTAAGGGTTTAACAATGGAAACTAGGCTAGTTCTGTGTCTAAGCGGAAGAATGGTCAGAGATCAAAATGGTGGAAAGGGAATGTAATGAGCAAGAGTGCATAAGAAATGTTGGATCGGGTGGGTAGAAAGCAAATGAACAGCTGAGATCATATCACAGGAGGGTACATAGGCAGATGGCCGAACATGGTCAACTAATGGGATGGACGGCTGAGATTATATCGCGGAATCAATCGGTAGATGGACGACAGATATTACGGGCAAAAGGGACATGCGAAAATGGTATCGGGTGAAGCGATAGCCATTAGATCAGGATACAGATCAACGACGGATATGGAAGCGGGCAAAAGAAAACGTACGGAAATGGGAGAGTGGGTTTAGAGGGCACTAAGCAGAATATCACATGCTCTCAAAGTTGTAAGCAGTTTTGCAGAATTTCCTGCGATTATCCTCCCCAACCAACACGTAGCATGGGGAAACCACTCATATCACATGCCCTCAGCCGGATAATGGTCGGACGGGAGATCCATGCAATATCGTGCGAAGGCCATTGGATCTGGCAAGGTAGAACTATGATGGGGAATGGACCGAGAAGGTTGGTGAGAAAGTGTGTGACAGCCATCAGATCAGCTGAGGCAGATGGATGGCGAGGATTTAAAGGGTGAAAAGTCAAACACAAAAAGGAATTTGAGCACTGATTGGTTAGTTTTGCTGGGTAAAGCTATTTACCAAAAAAAACCATTTAAACATGAATTTAACAGCTTCTGCTTAGGAATTTCATGTTGAAGGGGAATGGCATGGGAATGTGAGTGAGGTCTGAATGACAGAAAGAGAGTGAACCGAGCTGATGACTATTAAAGGGGTGGAGTGACAATGAACTCAGTGACTGTGTTTAAACAACAAACCCTTTGTGAAAACCAAAACCTTGTGTTTTTGGGGTTGCTACAGGGTTTCTTCCTCACATCATGGTCCCAGAGGGAGGGGGTGAAGCCGAGACACCTATGAGAAACCTTGTGGATATTTTCTTTGCTACCAGGCTAATTGAATGCATAAATGAAGAAAACTAAATCGCAACTAATCTGTTATGCACTATTGTAATGAGGTTGCAACTATTCAAGCAAATGAACAGAAAACAGGAAGATGCTTAAGTACATGAACAGGAAAGCCATAAATCTATGTTGAACCACTATAATGAAAATGCAACTATTTAACCAAATGAACAATCAAACCATGCATCTATGCTACTGCTACAATGGAAATGAATTGCTTAAGTAAATGAACAGAAAATAGGAATCTAAACTAGGATAACAATACAATAGAGAGGAGCTTTGGCTACTAGGGTTGGGCCCTAACCCAAGAGCTTCAGCCCACTGAGTTAACTTTGTGTTGGCTCAAATAAAAACTCATATTCATTATAAAAGAACTATATTACATCAAACTATTACAAAGCAGAGTTCCACCGTAAAGGTTTGAATCTTGACTAGTTGACTCACTACTTGCTCACTGACTAAAAAAACCGAGGTCCTAAGCCTCACTATTTATACATCTAAAGTCTCAATGACTTCCCTCAAAATTAGGGATGTGCAGCTCCCAACTTAATGGTAACTCGTGCTTTCACTTTCACTAGCTCGGCTGCCTTCTAGTAGGGAGGTTGCTTGTACCTCCACTTGCCTGGCTGCCTTTTAGTACTCTTGATTTGGTTGTTTGTACTTTTAGCTCATGGAGTGATATTCGAATGGATGGGCAGTAAATGAGGAGGATTTACCTCCTGTAGTTCCTCTCCCTTGTCCCATCTGAGTTTTTACCAAGGTCTTCTACCATAGTTCCTTGCTTTTAACTTTTATTCCTGTATTTCCCTTGCTTTTATCCTTTATTCCTACATTACATGCACATTAGACCAAAAAGAAAAATATCCAACTCTAACTCAACCCATAAGAAAAATATAATCAAAAGTATGCAATAATTTGTGAGAATATTTGATTTGACTAATCTAGGAGGTGAATTAAGGCCAATTACAACCCATATAATTACTCATTGATGAGACTCATCATAACCACCCTACTAAAAGTGTTGCTCATCCTTTGAGCAACTTCGTGGCTCTGGTAGCCTCTCTGACATCTCATGCTTCTGTTGTGGTCTTTTCTTCTAGTTTATAGCAACCTACTTTCCTTTCTCCTTCTACCCTCTAATATTCTCTGATCTTCAAGCTATGTGGCAGTGTTTTCCATATTTTTTAGTAGGCATGTATATTATCATTTCTTAGTAGCCTAAACATATCCTAAAAATGTGTACTTGCTTTCCCTTGGGCAACAAGATATCTAAGTGTCAACTGAGGATCATTTGAATTGAGATTATGGGTGCTGATTATGCTCATGGGATTTTATTGTTCAACTGCTTCTCTATCCCTGAAGCCACTTAGCTCTTTTGTTTCTTGCTACTCTTTCCTTTTTCTTTTTTTTTTTTCACTGCCTTCTTTCTCTTCTGTTTCAACATCATGTTCTTTTTTGTTCTTCTTCATCATGTCCCTCTGTATTAGTTTCTTCTTTATCCATCTCAGCCCCATCTAGATATGTATCTGCTTTTCCTTGTTTTGTCTCCTCCTCACTGAAAAAAGGACTAACACCATAGATGAAGGTTTTGATGTCATCCTCTGCTGGTAAGTCTTTAAAGACTGCCCATGTTATAGGGATCCTGAGGTTTTGGAGGGCATAACCTTTTTTTTAGAGGAAATTGGCCACCTTTTTACTTACAAACCAACTACCTCTTAACGTTTACAACCTTTGATCAAATGATGCAGATGAGTGAGTGAGTAGGATACTTACCTATGGCCTTAATTCCACGCTACAAGTGTCAAATATCAGAGGTGCTGCTAATGGTCATTCTTCTTCCTCCTCTGTTGTCTGTTGATGGTGTCTGTGACTCCAGATCTGATGTTGCTGCTACTGTGTAGTCATCTTTCTTCCTCCCCTACTGCTTGTTGATGGTGTTTGTGACTATAGATCTGATGTTGTTGATACTGTGTAGTCATATTTATGCCTCCCCTGTTGTCTACTGATGGTGTCTGTGAGGATGCTGCAATGAATGGACAGAGGGAGTAGGAGTGTGTGTGGATGCAGGGATAATGGTCATGGATAAGGTGATTCTGTAGAAAACACAATATTCACCTGAATTGAAGCAATGAAGTGAAAAAAAATGGAACTGATGGAGGGGTGCATGGTAAGGAGTGGAGGTGATGAGTAAATGTGAGGTAGGGTTCCATTTTGATCTTCTCTTTTCTCCCTGATTCATCCACCTACAAAACAATTACTTTTTTCTTTTTTTTTTTTCTTTTATTATTCTATTTTTTCAAAAACACCTAGGCTGCCTCAGAGAGGTTTTCACCCTAGGTATCTACCCTGGGTGCCTCAAGGAAGGTTTTCACCCAAGGATCTTCATTTTCTTTGCATTTTTCTCATCCTTGGGTTGCCTCATTGAGGTTTTCAACCCAAATATGGGACTCAGGCACCTCATGGACGTTTTCTCCTTAATCCTTATTCTGTTTTTTTCTTTTTTCTTTTTTTCAGTGACCTGATGAGGGAGACTCTGAAACTTGCTTCACCATCATCACTATTTTATTGATGTTGTTAGTGAACTCTTTTTTAGATGAAGGCCTCTTGTATATTTTCAGACTGTGTCCATTAACTAGTAATGGAATGGCTTCTTCATCTATAGTTCTGATCTGCATTGAACCATTGTCATGGCATCTTTCCACCACATATGGTCTGAGCCATCTTGTTCTTAGCTTTCCCTTGAAGTCTTTGTACCTTGAACCATAAAATAATACCTATTCTCCTTCTTGAAATATCTTCTCCTTAATATGCTTGTCATGCCAGATATTTCTTTGAAGTTGAATTATCTCTGTATGAAGGAGAGCTTGCATTCTAAATTCATCTAGGTCATTCAAATGGAACAGTCTCTCTCTCTATGCATGGCTAAGATCCAGATATAGTTGGGCTACCATCCTCAATGTGTTATATTCAAATTCAATGGATAGCAAAGCCTTTTTCCCATAGACCAACTCATAGGGTGTAAACCCAGTGGTGTTCTTCCATGTTGTATTATAGGCCCAGGTGGCCTCAACTAGTCTCTCTTCCCAATCCTTTCTGCTACTATTCACTACCTTGGTTAGGATGTTTTCCAATGCTCTGTTGGTCACCTCCACTTGCCCATTAGCTTGTTGATGATAAGGAATGGAGGTCCTATGCATGATTTTGTGAAGTTATTCAATCATGCTCGAGGTGAACTGGCTACCTTGGTCTGTGACTAGTTCTCTAGGGTACCCAAATTTGTAGAATATATTCTCCCTTAGGAACTCAGCCACCTTTTCTTCTATCATTTCCTTTATTTTTTTGGTTTCAACCCACTTAGTCAAATAATCAGTGCACACAATGGTGTGTTGTTTTTCTTTAAAGGAGGGATGATAGGCACAATGAATTCCATGCCCCAATTGTCAAATGGCTCGAAATTCACTTGAGGTTGTAGGGGCATTTCATCCCTTAGAGTCGGCTTTCCCATCCTTTGGCACCGATCACACTAACTAACATACTTCTTCACATCCTAATGAAGAGTAGGCCAATAATAGCGTGCTTGCAGCACTTTAAATGTTTCCCTTTTTGCTTCGAAGTGGCCTCCACAAGGCCCATCATGACATGCCAAAAGGATTTCAAAGACTTCCTCTTCCCTTACACATCTTCTCAAGATTTGATCTGGGCCAAGTTTGAACAGATTGCCCCCAATCCAAGCGAAGGGGGATCTTTTCCTGATTCTCTTTATTTTTTCTGTGGAGGGTAGGTTTGGTGGGAACTGTGCTGCCACTAGATAGTTTTCTATATCAGCAAACCATGGGGAGAGCACTGAAATAGTAAACAAATGCTCATCTGGGAACTGATCATCCACCATTCCTTCTTCACCTATAGGCAGATTCATTCTATACAGAAATTCAACAACAACATTTTTCTTACCAGGCTTATCAATGATAGTTAGATCAAACTGCAACAATAAAAGTAACCATCTTATGATTCTACCGTTTACATTTCGTTTTTTCATTAAATATTTAATTGCATCATGATCAGTATGCACAAACATCTAATAGCCTATAATGAAATGCCTAAACTTGTTCAATGAATGCACAATGGCCAGGAGTCCTTTTTCTATCACAGTATAATTTAGTTCAGCCTTTGACAAGTTTTAACTGGTAAAGTAGATGGCATAAGGAAATTTATCTTCTACCTGTCCTAAGGTTGCTCATATGGCTTTATGTGAGGCATCAGCATGAATGTGAAAAGGGATGGCCCAGTTTGGGCCTCTAAGGATTGGTGCAGTGGTTACATTACCCTTTAGAATGTCTAGGGCCTCTTGATAGCTCTTTGACCATATAAATTCAAAATCTTCAGCCAATAATCCAAACAAAGGAGATGCTAACTTGTTGAAGTCTTTTATGAATCTTTTGTAATATCCAGCTAGCCCTAAGAAACTCCTATCATCTCTCTAATTTTGTGGAGGTGGGACCCTTTGAATGATTTCTATTTTGTTTGGGTCCACCTGCAGTCCTTGCTCAGATATTGAGTGACCTAGCACAGTCCCTTCAGTCATTAAGAATTCACATTTTTCTAGGCTGAGAGACACGTTCATCTCAATGCATTTGTGTAATACTTTGCCCAAGTTAGTCAAGGCCTCTTGGAAATCACAGCCATAAGGTGTAAAATCATCCATGTAAATTTCCACATCGTCATAAGCTAATTCAGCAAAGATACTCAAGACTGCTCTCTATGAAGTGGTAGGAGCATTGCACAGGCTGAAAGGAAGGACCCTATAGGAAAAAGTACCCCAAGGACATGTGAAAGTGGTCTTATCCTGGTCTTCTAGGAAGATTTGGATCTAGTTATACCCATTGAATCCATCTAGGAAAGAAAAGAACTTCTTCCCTGCCAGGCCATCTAACACTTGGTTAATGAAGGGTAAGGGAAAATTATCCTTCTTGGTGGCTTTGTTCAGCTCCCTATAATTGACACAAATCCTCCACTTCCCATTTTTCTTGGGAACTAACATTAAAGGAGAGACCCACTCACTGTCATAGATAGGGTAAGTGAACCTTGCATCTAACAGTTTCTAGAGTTCTGCCTCGACTATGTCTTTGAGGGTTGGATTCATCCTCCTTTGTGGTTGCCTAACTAGCTTGCAACCTTCCTTGACGTATATGTGGTGAGTACACATCGACGGGTGTACTCCCTTCATTTCCTTGTAGCTCCAAGCAAAGGCTTCTATGTTTTCTTTCAACAAGTTGCATAGTTGTTACTCTTCTAAAGTAGAAAGAGATGAATTAATCTTCAAGGTTCTTTTTGGGCCAAATTCTATGGTTTTGACTCGGATTGGGTTGGAATCGACCAAGCATAAGTCAACTGGATGACTGCTCAGTGTTTCTTTACTTCTTCTTCTAGTGATAATGCACTAGGAGTTGGATTTTGGAGCTGGTTTTCAATTGCATCGTCCTCATCTTGCATTCCTCCTCCTATGATGGCTTCCAAAGTATACGGTTTGGCAGGATAGATCTCATCTTCTTCCTCCTCCTCCAACCATAAAGGTAAGTCATGTTCTAGGGAGGGTTGAGCAGGAGGGTATAGGACTAATTGTTTGGACATATGCCCATTCTTGATGGTCATATTCCTAGCTCTACAGCTAATGTAGGCATCATTTGTGGCCAACCATGGCCTCCCAAGGATGAGAGGGTAACTAGTAAGCTTAGCCTTAGGCTGGTGTTGGCTTATCGGGGCCTGACCTAGGTTCAGAGTTTATTTAGCCAAACAAATCTCGGTACTACTGGCCCTTTAAAAAATAGTCCACGGAGCGTGGACTGAGGTCTCACCCAAAGTAGTATGGGAGGGTGCTAGAACTAGGTTTCCACACCCTGGAGATGTCTGATGAGTTCCAGTGTTTTGCGGTTAGACCCTACGTGCACTTTCCCGTACCTCACAACCTAAGAGGATGCCTTCGCATAGCCCTACTTGGGGGCTGAATTCTATTATTACCCAAGTTCTTACTAGTATTCTAATGTTAGTTGATTATTTTAGCCTACTTGCATGCTTTAAGTTATACTTAACAACATAAATCATTCATACAGGTGCGTGCAGTAAATAAATATTATATTTGCAATCTATATCAAACATGCATTAATCCAAGAACAAATACACAAATTGATATCAAAGTTCTCTTTATTAATCCCTTCTTTGGTTACAGACTTGACTCCGCCCTGCGCACCCGGTTGCAGGGGTCCGTGCACTCAGCTGCGGACTACTAGGCCTCTGCGCACTCATTTGTAGAGCCTTCTCCTGCTCTACAACCCAAGAAACACTTATTCACTTAGACTCTTTCTTCTCTCCACTACTTCCTTGCTATCTTTTACACTTAGATACTCGCTCTATTTATACAATCCCATGGTCTGCAAAACAGGGGTAGGTCGACATTACATTACAAGACTAGGGTGGACAACCCTGTGACTCTATCATACATTTTGCACTCTGCACCCCAAAACATGCCTTGGGGGGATTCCATGCCCAACAGGCCCCCATCACAAACATCGTGACTCACTCTCAAGTCCCTCTATCGGTATAGTGATCTTTGTACAGACTCCCTCCAACTGTTCTCGAAATGTGTTGAGGTCAACAGTACACTGAGTTATTGCTTGTTGGATCTATTGCATCCATTGTTCCGAGACCTCTATGTATGAACTGTTTCCATACATCTGTATCGGTATCTGTTGCATATGTTTATATTCCCACACCTTTGTCCAGTTTCTTGGAGCAAAAATATCGTGCTTCTACTTGTTAGTCAGATAGTCGGCTCACTCGTGTAGGGCTTCAAGTGACTGCCATTCACTTTGCCTAGGAAAGGTTCTCCATTTAGTTTGACCAATTGTGTTGTGCCTCCGTCTATGACCTCCTTAACCACGTATGGTCCTAGCCAATGCATTCTGAAATTTCCTAGGAAGTTTTCAAACTTACTGTCATACACCAGCACCAAATCATTTACCTTGAAGGTGCACAACTTAATATGGCGATCGTGCCAGGCCTTTTCATGCTGCTTTTGTACCTGCTGATGAAACCATCCAAGAACCATTCCTCCTGAAGTTCTTCCAATTGCACGAGCCTTTCTTCTAGAGCTTCGTGAACCATCGTATCTACGCGTGCTGCCATGCATGGACTAGGCTTTGCATGCTCCATAGGGCTTAGAGCATCTGCTTCATACTTCAGCGTCGAAAGTGGCCGCATGGTCAGGGTTTTGCACATGTTCCTATAAGCCCATAGAACTGCTAGTACGCGCAGGTCCCAGTTAGTGCATCTCACCTGGTGGACTGTGTTCAGTACTTCGCATACTTTGTCAAAGGCTTCCACGTGGATAATCTACGGTGCACATGGTCTTATCATACTGCGTCATTCGCGCCATCATCTTGCCCACTCTTGCTTGTTGGTCCTATTTCCTATCGCGAGGACAGTGTGCATTCATGCAGGTTGCGTACGATACGCCTGTACCCATCTCAAGAGGTGGGCGTGCAAGATGTTTCATCTGTCATACCTGACTTTCATCTGCATCTGAGGTTTTCCAAACCACCTGAGCATCATCCTTATACATTTGCGCCAGTCCGCAAAACTTCTTTGATGTGTACCCCACCATTTCGCGGGAGTTGCACACAGTTCCCATTTCAAAGCGTCGAAATGCTGATGTTCTGGCACTTCTCTCTCAAACTTGTTCAGGAAATCATCCACCTTTCTCAACCCATCATACATAGGAATATTTCTTACCTCTATTGTCACGCAGCGTAGTGACCTTATCGTCATGTTGCAGTTGAGCATGGTTACCTCATGTAACCGATTCTTCCAACATTCTATTTCCTCATCCGAATCTGAGGTGTAGGAGATTTCACGCTCCCACAAAATACTACCATCCGCTGTTGGATTCACCCAATCCTGCTCCTATGCGGTTACCTTGTAGATACAGTCTAGATTGTCATTGATGTCGCAGTCGCGCACCAGCTCTGTATAGCGCAATCCTTCCACATGGTCTAAAGGTACAACTACGCGCAGTGACTTTTCACAAAAATCATCTTGCCCTTCTTTATATTTATCACTCCATTCATGTCAATGGCCCAATCTATTCCTAGTAGCACAGGATAGGGGTTGTTCCATCAACAATCTCTATCACCTCGAAATCTGCAAGCGCACTCGCACCTTCGATGTCTACTGTTAGTCCCTGCAATATTCCCATCGGTAGGATCTTTTGTTGGTTCGTCATTTCTAATTGAATAGGAGACCATTGCAATGCGGGCCTGCCCATGTGCTCCCAAGTATGCTTTGGCAAGACGTTCGTGTCTAATCCTAGATCCAAAATCACTTGATCCATTTCATATTCCCTGATTTTCATAGTCAATCTCATATCCCTTCCTATTCGTGTTGTGTGCTTTGAGCTTCCAAGCTACGCATGGTTCTCCTGGTCCAGTATATCTAGTGATGAGTTCTTACAGCCCCTTCACCCTTTTTTGTCACGCAGCAGTTTCATGCATGTCTCCAGAAAGGTAGTGAGCATTGATGGGTCCATTACTAGTTCCTGTTTGTCTTTACTACCTAAACTGAAGGCCTCTGTGAAGCTCTTCTTAGCTTCCATGAATGTCTCCTTAGCGTGCTCCAAATCAAATTTTGGTTTCTTTGTTGGAGCCTTACAAACCCAGGCACTCTCTTCGGGCTACTTTCCCCTGTCATCTCCTATCGTGATATCACTTCAGAGCACAATGTTTACATTCGGGTCCTCCTCGCGCGGCTCAAACCTCATCATTTGCAGGTTCTGAGTCGGGGGAGGTTGGAGTGCTCCTTTATTGCGCAACCTCACTATCAACGTGGGAAAGTCCTCCATCTCATTATCAAACTGGGTACAATATAAGCATGATGGCCTTTTCAGATTTGTACAATCGTGGGCATAATCCCCTGGCCCTCCGAAATTGTAATAGATCAGCTGTTTGTGACCCCTTCCTGGCCCTATTCCACCTTGACCTCGTCCACGCCCCTGAAATCCATAGCGTGCCATCCTTGAATTTTGATCGAGGGATGATGTTTTGGTCTAAGCTCTATAGGTAGGAGTTTGATCCATCATCAGTTCATAACTTCTACAGGTACACTCATCATGACCCACTGACCTACAGAAATTATAGAACAACGTTTTGGACATCTATGTATACTTCTGTAATAGGTGGCAGTTATTTGTAGCGTGCTTCCCTCCTATCTGACAAATCATGAACCATAATGCAAGCGTCGCACTCGGTCCTGCTTGTGCCTCTGGTCTCAATGGCATTGGCCCTCCTCCCGCCAGGTAGTTCGCGAAGACTGGACAATGGTCCTTGTCATGTCCCTGGCCTTTGCACTTTATGCACCATACCTCCTCACACGCTTCTGGGCGAGCTGTCCTATCTTGTTTCAAGCTCTACATCTCAAGGCACAAGTTTTTCAACTGCCTGTGGATCTATTGGACTCCCAGGTTAGGATCTTGTATCGGGGTCTCATTGCAATCTCCAAGGCCTTGGCCTAAGTTGAAAGCTTCTGTTGTGACAGCACAGTCCTTAGATGTTCTATTAGGGACGCTACAAACCATGCACGGTGTTGCCCATCTATCAAGGTCATGTTGGCTTCATGAATCATACACTTCAGTCTTTGATCCAGCTCTCAGAGGGTCTCACCTAGAAGCATCGTGATTTCCTTAAATCCGATAATTGACTGTGTCTTTGATTTTAGCCTGCTAAATTCCCTGTTTAGCGCAGCTTGGATATCTGTGATCCCTGCATTTGGATTGTCATTGGAATGCTTAATGTACCACGTCAGTGTATGATCCTGCAAGGCACTAACCAGTGTTTCCTTCTTTATATTGTCATCTGTGACTCCTTGTGCTTCCCATACAACCTTTACCACGAACCAAAATTGGTCTGAATCTTCATTCCCTACTCCTTTGAACTCTGGCAACTTTATTGCAGTCACCATATTGAACTGTGGTGGTGGCGGAGGTGGTGTGGGCGAAGATGGGGGTGAACATGGTGAAACTAGGGGTGGTGTATGTGGGGGTGGTATGCATGGAATTCGTTGTCTTATCAGACTGATCGCACTTCTTGATGAGACTTTTGTGAGCTCTTCCTCACTTTCTTGCCGAGCTGAAATCAAGGGGCTAGTTTTTGTCTCTGTGCTACCTTCATTTCTATAGATCCTCCCACTTCGCATAGCCCCAAACATCAATTTATTTGCATAACCTGCTTTTCACATAGTAGCATTTTAATCCAAGTGTTCAAAGATTTAACATACTTACCTCGTGGTCCTTTGAGGAAGCGTCGTTCCGCCTCGCTGTAGTTGTCTGAAGTATCTACCGCGAACTCAATGATAAACCCTCCTATAATCTGATCAACCCAATGGTCCACATCACACGTGATCTTATCTTCCAAGGCTTCCAATCTGCATACCAACTCTTTAGTCCACACAATAGGTTTGTCAAGCCTACACCTTCCTTGACTATCTGCTAGCTTTGTGATCCACTCATATAACTCAGAGGGGAAGGATGCAAAGAAAATTTCATGGATTTCCATATATAAGTAGCACTCTAACTAATCTTCCTTCGATACTCATGGATTCCTATTTTCCTGCACTGCAAACCCGTGAATCTTTCTGTCCAACCACTCTTCAATTTCTTTCTTTGTCAGATTCCAGTGACATGACCTTCGACATCTCTTATGCAGATCCCAGTCCCGGCTACAGAACCATTTGTTGGCTTATTGGGGCCTGACCCAGGTTCAAAGTTGATTTATCCAAAAAAATCCTGGTACTACTGGCCCTTTCAGGCAACATTCTGCACTCTCACCTGAAGTAGTATGGGAGGGTGCTAGAACTAGATTTTCGCAGCCTAGAGATGTCTGATGAGTTCCAGTGTTTCGCGTTTCGACCTTGCGCGCACATCGATACACGCACTTTCCTATACCTCACAGCTTGAGATGTTGCCTTCATGCAGCCCTACGCGGGGGCTGAATGTTGTTATTACCCAAGTCCTTACTAGTATTCCAATGTTAGTTTATTATTTTAGCCTACTTGTGTGCTTTAAGTTATACTTAACAACATAAATCATTCATACTGGTGCATGCAGTAAATAAACAATATATTTGAAATTTATATAAAACATGCATTAATCCAAGAACAAATACACAAATTGATATCAAAATTCTCTTTATTAATCCCTTCTTTGATTACAGACTTGACTCCACCCTGCGCACTTAGCTACAAGGGTTCGCGCACTCAGCTGCAGATTACCAGGCCTCTGTGCACTCAGCTGCAGATCCTTCTCCTACTCTACGACCCAAGACACACTTAGTCACTTAGACTCTTTCTTCTCTCCACTCCTTCCTTTCTATCTTTTACACTTAGAGCCTCACCTATTTATACAATACCATGGTCCGTGGACCATGGGTAGGCCAAAATTACATTACAAGACTAGAGCGGACAGCCCTATGACTCTATCATACATTTCACGCTCCGTGCCCGCAATTCATGAAGTCTTTACAACAATATTGGGTCAAAAATTGGGCTTTGAGCCCCAAAACATGCCTTGGGGGGATTCCATGCCCAATAGTTGAAGAACTAGGAAATCTGTTGGGTACTCCGAGGAATCAATGGAGACCATCACATCCTCCATGATTCCCTCAGGGGTGACTATGGAATGGTCTGCAAGTTGCAGCACTGTTGTGGTCTTCCTTAATGACCCTTGGAGGTTCAACTTGAGCATGGTGTCCTTGGTCATCACATTAATGGTAGCCCCAAGATCAATCAGAGTGTGTGAGCCAATGGTGCCATTGATGTGGACATTGACTACAGGGCTTCCAGCCTCTACGTATTTTGGACATATTGCCTGCCCCAGCATTAAGCCAGATAACTACACAATGACATTAATGGTAGGGAAATCCATTTTTCTTCTTCCTTGATGCTTAAAGAAATTCTCCTTAATCAATTTATTGTAAATAGGAACATCTTTGATTGCCTGGAGAAGGGGAATATTTACACATAGGTTTTCCAATTCTCCTAGAAGTTTAGTTTCTTCTGGGGTAGGCTGGTGTGGTTGGGCTAATATTTCAGGAAAGGGTGGATTTGCTTTAAGGTTGCTTTTATCTCTTTTTTCCTCAACCTCCTTATGTGGAGAGGGAGGTTGGTTATTTAGGAGAATTATCCCAGATCTAAGGCTGATCTCCTGAATTTCAACAGCATAAACTAGGTATGATGTCTCTCCACCGTATGTTTGTTGGGATTGCCTATTTTTTAGGTTTGGATTTGGCTGGGCAGGCATCTGGGGTTTCCTAGGTGGAGCAGAGTGCAGGAGTTTCGATTGGGTAGGTGATGGAAGCAATAGAGCTGGAACATTGTTGAATTTGGGCCTCCACCCCTGGGGTGGGGTATTCCACTGATGTTGTGGCTGGTTGTAAGGTTGAAATGACTGGTTGGGTGGCTGGGAATGATATTGAGATGCATAGGACTAAGGAGGGGGTGTAGACCAGGAAGGATGAGCAGGGGTTCCCCAAGAAGGTGTAGTTGTGGTTTGGTTGGGTCTGTCATATGCATGGGATGATCCTTTCATACCTTGTTGGTATGGTCTAGGCCCAGGAGGTCTCCTTTGGTTAATGTAGCAAAGCTACTCAGTGACCCCTTCAGCTCCTTGATATACAGCTTTGAGTCCAGGTAAGGAAGGGAACTTGTCTGTGGAGTGGTTTTTTCATAGATTAAGAAAATCTCAATATAGTTTAATGGGCATTCATTCCTAGGATTCCTCCTGGTGCACCTAGGAAAAAATATGGCCAAGGCTCTCTCTGCTTCCTCTTGCTTCCTTTAGATATTCATGGTATCCAACTACAAGGCAAGGGTTTGCAGCATCTCACTTTTGAATTCCTCCAGCATATTTCCAATTTCACCCTTGATGGATGAGTTGGATGATGAGGTACTAGCCATAGGTTGACTAGTTCTACCCTTGTTTCTAGTTGCCCTAGAATGGTTTCTAAAGATAATCTTGAGGTCCTCATAGGGTATTTGGTAGATATCTCCTCCTGCTAAGATATGTAAGGTGTCTAGGATATCCTCCATTACTCCTCTAAGCAGGACCAACTTCAGTGACTCAAGGTCAAGTGTGCACTTGGCCCTTTTGTAACTGAGTTGGAATCTCTCTTTGTAGTCTTCTAGGGATTCATCCTGGCCTATGGTCATCCTAAAAATCTCATCTTTAGTGTCCTTTCACCTACAGTAGTCCCTATATTTGTTGTTAAAGGCCTGATGCATCTAAGCCCAAGTTTTTATGATATCTCCAGGTAAACCCATGAACCAACGTAATGCTACATCCTTGAGGGTAGATGGAAACAGTTTTAACTTTTTCTCATCATCTGTATAGTCATAGGTTCGGCAGAAAACAACAAACTGAAATAGGAAAGTGTTAGGGACCTCTGTGGTCAAGACATGGAAATGAGGTAGAGCATATGGGCTTATATTCTTCATTTTAGTGTCCCCATTGGTTTCCCTAATGAGGAAGGAACTCACAATTCTCCCTCTATCTCCTCTGTCACTTAAGTGTTCAGCCATTAGTTCGGTAGGAATGGGTTATTCTTCTTCTTCTTCCCCTATAGATTCCTCAAATATGTCAGGTTGCTCACCCAAAGGGGCTTCCAATTCACCAGCAGTGAAGAAGAAAGAAGGTTGACTATTGGACGAGGTGGGGGTATTTGGCGAGAATTTTCCTGAATTATCCCTAATCCTACGAGCCATGAAAGGAATTTTTTTTGGGTTTTTTGTGAGATTTTATTTAAAGCTGGAAATTACTCTGCAGAAAGGAAATTGTTGATTAAATGAAAATCTACTAACGGAATGGAAACTACTTGTTGAATTGAAATTGCTGACTGAATGAAAAGAAACTACTGACAGAAAGAAAACTACTTGCAGAATGAAATTGCTGAATTGAATGAAAAACACTAGCAAAAGGAAACTACTTGCAAAATGGGAAGGAATCTAGATTAACTTGCAGAATGGAAATGAAAGCAAATAAATGACAAAATGAAAGAAAGAAACTAGATTACTTTTGCAGAAATAAACTAATGGAAGAAAGTTTGAAACTAGAAAATAGAAGAAAAGAACAATAATCACTACTACTCTAACACCTCCCCGGAAACGGCGCCAAAAAGTGATGAGCCTAGCTATTGCAGCAAGAATGCTGAAACTCCAAGGGCCTGAAGGTACTACCTATTGTCATTGCTCATCCAGCTAGAGACCCCAAGGGTTCCAAGCCAGATTTCTATAGGGTCAAAAGAAGCTTGATTTTGATGGAAGGAGAGCAAACCTAGTCTAGGGGAGAGCTATTCTACTACACAAATGAAGAAATCAATCATGTAATGATAATTTCATAAGTTGCAGAAGTAGAAACATCAAAACTTAGACTAAGGGTTAAACAATGGAAACTAGGCTAGGTCTATGTCTAAGCGGAAGAACAGTCAGAGATTGAAATGGTGGAAAGGGGACGTGATGAGAAACAGTGCATAAGAACCGTTGGATCAGGCGGATGGAAAGCAAATTTTTGGCTTGTTGGGGCCTTACCCAGGTTCGAAGTTAATTAGCCAAAAAAATCCCTGTACTACTGGCCCTTTCGGCAATAGTTCGTGGAGCGCGGACTGAGGTCTCACCCAAAATAGTATGGGGGGTGCTGGAACCAGATTTCCACACCCTTGAGATGTCTGAGAGGTTGAACTGGTCCAATGATTTTCCCAGGTTGCTTCACACACTTCCCAGGCCTTCATGCCTTGATATACTTGTCTTCGCGCAGCCCTAACTAGGGGTTCTGGAGCTTCCACGCGGCTGGAGCAATGCATTGTGCTATTCCCTTAAGTCACACCTGAGATCTTACTTATCTTCCTACACCTTGTCAGTCATCTTCACGTAAATGGATGTCTTATGTTATATTTATTTATACAACACATTCATAAGAGTTCGTGCAGCAAATAAATAGTACACTTTCAATTTATACCCAATCATACATTAAAACAGGAAAAGATACAGAGTAATATGGTAAAATTCTCTTTATTAATTCTTCCAAGGATTACAGACTCGACCTGTCCTACACACTCAACTGTAGGGGTTCGTGCACTCAGCTGTGGACTACTAGGCCTCTACACACTCGGCTACAGAGCCTTCTCCTACTCTACAAACCAAAGACACGTTTCGCTTCCACTCAGTCTCCTAGACTCATCATGCTTCCCTTCTATTTGATATGACATCTCTACACTTAGAGCCTCGCTCTATTTATACAATCCCATGGTCCGCGGAACATGGGTAGGTCTATCAAGCCGACATTACATTACAAAAACAAGGGCGGAAAACCCTGTGACTCTATTATAACTTCGTGCTCCATGCCCATAATTCATGGAGCTTTTAGAACAGACTTGGGCTTTAAGCCCCAAAACATGCCTTGGGGCGATTCCATGCCCAACAAGCCCCCAACATAAACATCATGACTCACCCTTGAGTCACTCTGTCAGCACAGAGATATTTGTGCAGAGTCCCTCCAACTCTGTTTGAGCTATTGCAAGGTCGGCAACGCACTGAGCATCTTCCTGCTGGATCTCCTGGATGCGTTGTTCCAAGACCGCGGTGTCGAAACTGCTTCCTTGCATCTGTGCCTGTGTTCCCTACATCTGTGCGAGCCTACCTTCAATTACTGCTGTTATGGTGAAAGCCTCATCGATCCAAGGTTGAACACGTGCCTTCAGGACTGCTTCCTTATGTCATGCCGCATCCACTTGTTCTTTCAACGCTTTGGAATTTTGCATCTGTGTGAGCCTCTGAGTGAGTGCCATTGTCTACGTAGCTCCTTTCATGCTATCATATTGCTGTTGGAGTTCTCGCGCCTCTGTCTCTAAGCACTAGATGTTGGGTTCCTCTTGCAAATTCGTGAGGACCTCAAGGGACTCTTCCAATATTCTGGTGCAGTCTCACACTGTTGGGTTGTGTTATATTCTTTCCACGACTAACCTACGTAGTGAACGAGGGGGTTAGAGGGGGGGGCGGATCCCCCCCTTCGCCGCGCCGATTGCGTAGCGGGGGGGGTCACAGGGGGCTTGAGGGAGGCGGGTAGCCCCCCTCTACGGGGTTCGGGGCAGCACCCGGAGAAAAAAAAATTGGACCTTATATTAGGTTGGGTGAACCTACCTATGGTTTTCGGTCCATGGTTTTGGACGCGATGGTTTTCAGTCCATGGTATTGGATGCTTCGGCATGCATAAGTATGTATTGTAACATTGAAAGGAATATAATGAAAAATCAAGCTGGTAGTATCGATTTTGGGACCCAGGGGAAAATCTATGTGTATATGTGGTTTATGTGTTATGCTCTCACATTGTTTATTTTCTGTGTTTTAGAATTCGTATGCAGGTAATTTCTGTACAGGGTTAAACCTACACATTAAATCGAAAATCCCGAAGAGCAGAGTCAATTGCCTTCTATTGATGATCTGTTACCTGAATATCTTAATGAGTCGCTGGAAGATACAATTCTGGACAGGAAGGTAAGAACTACACGCAGAGGGAATGTTGAGTACCTCAGGATTGGACTCAAAGGTTCAAAACCAAGCAGTGCGAAATGGATAGAAATTGAGCAAGCGAGGAAGCAATACCCTCACTTGATTGATGCTTAAAAGAAAACCAACTTTTGGTGGTCCAAAAGCTTTTTCACTGGGAAGGCTGTGATACGAATTGGATCCTAGAACACTCTCTAAGTTTTCATGATTGTTTCAAAATATGGTAAAAGATTCAAGTCCTAGAAAAATCAAAGCTATCAGAAGGAATCCTCGTAACAGTTGTAGCTGTGGCCAGAGCGGAGCAACGAGGACCCTCGCTCGAGCATGCAGACCGCTGGCCCATGGTAATGCGCACTAGCACAAACTAGCAAAACCGGAGGCCAAATCAAGAAACGGGGGTGGTTTTTGATACGCAATTAGCGCTAATCACGTATCACAGGACATCTCCCTCAGTGAAGGAAAGCCTCAAAGCGCCTGGACCTGAAAACACTATGAAAAACGGAAAAGTAATTGTTTCAGTTCCATATCGCGGGATTCCACAAACCGACAGGATATCAGAAGGCCTCGAGGCGGTAAGTAGTTTTGACTGAGTCCCGCCTGATGCCACACATCGAGTGACATGCGTCTGACGGATGAGAGAGAAAACCACCCACATCAAACAGGTAAACATCGTGCGACTCCTCCGCCTGATATGAAGGACGACCGTAGGATCTGGGGGGCCTAGATTAATGGCGAAGATGCGTCCCGATGACTGATCGGATTTGACAAGTCAAAAAGAAAGATGACAGGGGAATTGAAGTCCGACGTGGATGATGAGTTGGCAAATGATTCATGATTCACGGGAAATCTTGAAGCAAATGGAATTAATGGCCATTCAAAAATGATTCAAGGAATCTGACATCTAGTTCATTGGGAAACAGGTGGCCACCTCCTTGCAAGGCGTTACCCAGTGATGATGACGCAGAGCAGAGGAATTCGAATGGACAGAGGTAAGGAAACCAGAAGGCTGGGAAGCAAAATGAACAGTCAAAAGAACAAACTGGCTTTAAAGCCATAAACTGACAGAAGCAGAGGGAGCAACAGCAGAGAGAGGCAGACAAAAGTTAGCTAGACACAGGAAGCTAATAGCAAAGAACAGAGAGTAGAAGTTGAGCTGACCTGAAGGCAGCATCGAGCCAAACAAAGCCAGAAAGAGTTAAAGAGTTTGTGTACTCCATTGAAGGCTTGAGAGGTTCAAGCAAACTCCTCGGCATAGGCTTGTCATACTACTGTGACCCTCAGAGGTCGAGTTTCAGTAAGGAGAGTTTGTGCACTCCATTCCTACTGATCATTCTGTTTAGTGAGTCTCGAATCGAGCTCACTGTTGTAAAAACTCTGCTTGAAAACATAATAGAGAGGCCACCACTGAAAGTTTGGACCAAGAGACATAGCCCAGGAGCATTGGGCGAACTCCTTATTAAACTTGTTTTGTTTACATGTTTGATTGTTATGTTTTCTTTGATTGCCTCAGTGTCTATGTATTCTAGCAATCTTTTTGATCCATTGCATAAGTATCATAGGCATATCCATGCCCATGAGTCTGTAATACCTTTAATTCTTTGTCCTGGATAAATTCTAGATCAACATGAGAGCTTCTAGATAGTCATTATGATTCCTCCCTAGCTAAGAGGAAGTGTTTAATTTTTTAGCTATGGTTAGTCTTCATAATTATATTTTAGTCGTTAATGTGCTTGTAAAGCATGTTCTTCATGCTAGTGTTAAAAGATAAATTCTAAGGCATGTTCTTCATGTCCTTTTTAAAAGAGAAAATTTTGAATTTTGAATATTAATTTTTTGGCTCCAAAGAAGCTAACTTGGCCCTCATCCTATTCAAGTTAGCCCAGACAATATGGCACTCATTCAGCAAATAAGAAAGGTATTTATATGCTACTCAACATCCTCCTTTTAAGCATAATTTAGATCTCCTCTAAGGTAAAGACAAATTAGAGACAAGGACAAATTTGAGGTACATGAAGAATGTTGAATATCTAATCAAGAAGGGCAATTTTTCTAAGATGTTGTTTTGATGATGAAGAAAGATGAATTCCTGAGGCAAAGTGTAGACTGAAATGATCTAAGGAAGAGAAAGTTGGTGTGTAGCAAGTTGAAATGGATCTAACCTAGACTAAGGTGATTCTGAGGCAGATCAAGATGTGACAGACCAAAATTTTCTAAAGCAACAATAGACCCAACCAATGCGTAGGCTTATGACTTGAATAGGGTAGAGTTGGACTAGGTTTGACCAAGTCTCTTTGTTGGTCAGTTTGATCTTATGAATGACTAGAATATAGATCTGTCTATTGTTGAATTGAAGAATTTATCTAAGGAAAAAAGTCATTAGGTTTTTCCCTCATGCGAGTTTTCCTCGAGTAAATGTTTGTGTTCTTGTGTGGCTCTCTTTATCATCCTACTGGAATTTTGTTCTACTATTAATATCCTCTGTGTAATTTCTTTATGATGAATAAAAATACATGAAAGAATTAACCTAAAAAAAATCATAAAAAGTAATTATCAGTCTAAAAGATACTTGAAAAACCAGCGCAACTTGTCCAGCGATACTACCACATGCACCCACCCCTATAATGGAGAGGGAATGTTAAACTTATTAATTTTTTAACACTAACAAAATATAAAATGATTATGATTTATTAGGGTAAAGGGGCCTTTCATTAATTAAAATAATGCAACGGACCTGACTTCACACATGTGAATGTCATCGGGTTGGAGGAGAAGATTTATACACCCACCAACTCTCCACCCGATAAGAAAAAGAGTCATTTATCAAAAATAATATTAATCGTCGGATTCTATTGGGTCAAATGAGGGCCATTAACCCACCCCAACTCTCCACCCGATATGAGATAACAATCATGGAATAAAACCGTTTCAACCTGCAGATTTCATCAAACCTGCACCTTGGATAGAAATTTTAAAGCCTTCCAGGCTTGATGACTTTATTTTATTTTTTACTTTCACGACGAATTTATTAAATCATGTCGAAACTTCTCGTGAAAAAATAAATATGTCTACGTGAATGCGTTTTCAGAACTTGGGATTTTATTAACAGAAGTTGCGTAAATAACATCAGGTGTGTAAAGAACAATTCTAGGAGAGATATTGATGCAATAATGATGAGGTAAGCAAATATTAATTCATTGATTTCATTTCTAACTACCCCGTAAAATCTAATTATAATTTTTCTTTTGTAATGCAAGGTTATGAATGACGAATCAATTAAGGAATGAAGAGATTTATCGTAGTGGATTTTGACATTTAATTTGATGGGGATTAATCTAAAGAAGAAACCATATTGTACCACGTCGAAGAAGAAGATTAAGTTTTAAATCCATAACTTTATTTTTCTATTAATTATGCATTGTATTCTTTTTAGTTAAGGGGCGATTATGTAAAACAGATAATTTTACATAACTCTTGAACTCATTTGAAAGAAGAGGTGGCTTCATAAGTTATGAGACTTATATTTTAGGGTTTCATTAAACTTGTTATAAGGATTGATCTCCAAATATTTTGGAATTTCTATAATATGTATCTTTGAATAAATATATAACTTTGTGTCTTTCTTTTCTTTCATGTTTGTTATGTGTTTTAATTTAAATATGTGGATTATTCATTGACTTGATCGATTTATAGTTCATTGAAGGTTTATTTGATGTGTATATTTCATAGATATACAGTTATGGAGGGTGGATTTCCCAATTAAATATGGGCTAATTCTCTCAGGAATTGTGCAAGGAAGTAGGGGCTTGGCAGGCAACAAAATTGGTTAAGTGTTGGCTTGAGCTAGCTTGTGACGCAGAGAGTTAGATTGTACTAGTGCAGGAATTGTTCGGGTTGAACAAGCATTGTATTTTCTTCTCAAATCTTCTGGTTAATGCAATATAAATAGTCAGGGTTTTTAGCAGTTGCTTTCTGCAGATAAATTTTGTGTTATGTGCAATTGATATTCTTCATTTTCTGCTTACTATTTTCATCGATCAATTTTGGTTTCCACTGAAGAGTAGAGTAGATTCTTGTCTTATGTTTTAGCATATCACATAATTTGTTGAATCTACATAGTAAAATTCTACATGGTATCGAAGCTTAAGACAGTATAGAAGAGGAGAATTTAAATTTGTTGTGCAGGTCAAATCGAATTTGCAATTCATACTTCAGAATTAGCAATATGACTTTCTACGGTTTGAGACTTGAGTATTCCTTGGACGGAAGCTCGAATTACATAGCTTGGAAGGACAAGATGGAGGCAATGTTGGAAGACAATGGCCTCAAGGAATTCATAGATCATGGCATTCCTAAGCCTCCAGCATCTGATGCTAAAGATCTGGCTAAATGGAGAAATTGGGTGAACAAAGTGAGAAGAATTATACTGGAAGGAGTTTGAGACCACATTATCTTGTGTCCATGGTAAGGACTCTCCATACTCAATGTGCAAGGCATTGACGGACTTGTTTCAAAATAGAAGTGACCATAGGAAGTTGGCACTAAAGGACAAACTCAGAAAGATCAAGATGGAGAAGGGCAGCTCAATGCCAAAGTACTTAACCAATTTCACCCATTGTCGGGATGAGCTTTGAAGTGTCGAGATTATTGTTTCCGAAGACGATATGGTGAGCCTAACTCTTCTAGGACTTCCCAAGAGTTGGCACAGTTACCAGGACTCAGTTAATGGGTGGGAGAAGCTACCAGATTGGGAACAGTTGTGGTAAGATTTGGTACAGGAAGAGATTCGAAGGAACACCAAAGACAGATCCTCATCAAAGATTGATGATGAGGATAATTGTGGCTTACGGGTAAGGAAAAGAAAGGGAAGGGGAATTCATCCCATTCCAAGTCAGATTCTTATCAGGGCGGCAAGAAGAAGGACATGTCAAAAGTAAAGTGCTTTCATTATCACAAGTTGGGACATTTTGCCACAAAGTGTCCACTCAAGAAGGTCGATAAGAAGCCCTCAAGAGGAGTGGCAGGTGAGGCTCTTGCCTCCCAATTCAAACTAGACTTTTACCCTCATCGCATGTATGGTGTCATCGATGATGGGTAGTGTATGGTAACTGGAAAGTGGAGATTATTTCCACATGACTGGTAACAAAGAGATCTTCAGTAGTTTGGAGGAGAAGGATCTCCAGATGCATATCGAGATGGGTGATGACGGGAGGTATAGCGCTACTAGGCTTGGTACAGTTACCTTTCAAAGGGAGTCAAATTCTCCCCTCACTTTGCAAGATTTTATGTATGTTCCTCATTTGAAGAAGAACTTAGTATTTGTTTCCTTGTTGAAGGATAAAGGATATGATGTGATCTTTAATAAGGGAAAGATGTTCCTTCATCACATAGCCACGGGACATGTGAAGAGGATAGGGGTTCAAGTAAAGAATCTCTACAACTTGGAGGTAGAAGATTGTGCTACCTTGAGCACAAAAGCAGAGAAGGTGCAGAGCTGAGACATCAGTGAGTTGTGCAACAGGAGGTTGGGTCGCTTGCATCATGGTGCTTTGAAAATCATGCAGCAAATTTCTACTGGTCTTCCCAAGGGTACACTAGAGCAAGTTGACATATGCAAAGGGTGTACATTGGGAAAATACAACAAGGCTTCCTTTCATGAGAAAGGCAGTCGAACATAGGCGATCCTCAATTGAGTCCACTCGGATGTGTATGGACCTTTCACAACAATATCCATGGCCAAACATAGGTATTATGTTATCTTTGTTGATGATTTTTTTCGTAAATGTTAAATTTTCTTCATGCAGAAGAAAGATTAGACATTTTCAAATTTTTGTGAATTTAAAGCATTGGTCGAGAAAGATATTGGTAGAAAAGTTAAAGCTCTCAGTAGTGATAATGGTGGAAGTATGTGTCGAATGAGTTTAAAAAATTCTATGCGACAGAAGGCATTCGAAGACAGTTGATAGCACCTCATAACCCACAACAAAATGGGGTGGATGAAAGGAAAAATAAACCATTGTAGGTGTTAGGGTCCTTTAAAATTATAAGTTCTCAAGATGATTGAGTATTTTGTATTTGTAATTTCATATTGTGCATAATTTCAATATTAAATGATTTCCAAAATATAAGAAAAAAATAAAATGAAAAGAGGGTATGTTAAAAATAAATAAGAAAAAAAAGGAAATAAGAACCCCACAAAAGAAAAAATAAAAAATAATACAGAAAGTGTTGCAAGTCTAAATGCCACTACTAATAAGTTAGTTCTTTTAGTTTATTATCAAATAATGTTGGGTGCAAATTGTTTTTGAATGACACAATGACTAAAGTTCTATTCAAATCATACATTTTAATCATGATTGAACACATTTCAATTTCTATTGAATAGGTTAGTGAATAAAGGTTTACCAAACAGATTAATCTTGGTAAATCAGTAGCTAGGTAGAATAAAATTGATTCAATAGTTTAATATAAATCAATGGTGAGATAAGTGATAGGATAAGGTGGATTTACATAAAGAGAAAGTGATCTGGGTTTGGTAGTTTAAATGTACCCTACAAAAGAAGAAGTAAAATGTTAGCTTAGAAAAATAATTGAAATGAGAGGGTAGGTAGAAATAGAATGGTGATTTCAGCAAAAGCGTGAAAATTTTATCCTAAGTCAAATGTTAAAGGTATATTAATGCGCAGGGGGGAAACAAAGAGATAAAGGTTTATTTTAAGGTTATGTATATCAAAGCACATTTGGTGCATTATCCCATTATTCATAAGTTTCTTCACCCGACCATCATTCCCCCGCTTATATATTTCATTCATTTTCCTACTGCATCACACATCCAGTCATATTCCATTAAATTCTACCCCTACCCCACCACACTTCCATCACATCATGATAAAGCACCGTCACCTTTCCCATCATCTGAAATCCCCTTTTGATGTCCGATAACTAATATCATGTTTCGGCCCACCCCCTCACCATCCAAACTTTACCGTTGGGGGGGGGGGGTCCGAAATGGGCGGTATTGAAACCCGCCCTCACCACAACGTCGCACCATTCTATGCTTTCACAACCCCCCTTGCTGAAACCATTAAACACCTCAGACCCCCTCCGAAAATGGTTTCTCTGCCACATGAAACCATCGCCCCATCCGTTACACTCGTGCCAATCCCCTCCATCCACTTCATATATCCGTTGCTCCGCCAATCACATCCACTCCCTCCAAAATCAATCCTTTAAGTAATTTAATTACTTAACCGTTAATAAGACCCGTGCCATCATCAATTGGAAGCTTGAAAGCTATAAAGTTCTTGTTTTCTCCTATTCATCGGTTCTACAATCTACTAATATCATCTTTCTGTGACAGGTTTTCCATTTCGAATTGCAACAGTTTCACCCACCCAAGCATCACACTAGTTAACCATTGTGCTAACCATTACCTTTGTTCTCTTGTCTTCTCTAATCCAATTCCATCTCAACACCCTCCAAACCTACATAATCACCATTCCATCAGTATTCTCAATCCAGTCCCATCATGCCTCCTAAATATAAGTCACAAGAAGAACCCGTAAGACCTCTGATCCACCTTCAACTCGATTTTCATCATATTCCTTTAGCAGAAAGAGACTACAAAATTCATGAAACCCTATGTGAGTTTGATTTGTTTGAAATGTATTGTTGGCTAGAAGACAAGTTCATTGATAAGTCTGATGATATTAGACTATGGGAATCCAATTTTCCCCATTATATATTTCCCTGTACCCACAGTGCCCCTGAATTGGTCAGGAAATGTCATGCTTGTTATCTACCTAGCCAAAGAGTTGTTATTGCTCCTACAGGATAAATTCTATTCACCATAACTCCCCGAGCTATAGATCAAATGATGCAAGCTCCTATTACCGAGAATGCCACTCCTTTCTCTCATGAAGCACTCATTGAATTATATCAAAAACTATACTTTGCAAAAAGAGCCAAAACCCTTGAGCTTTTATTGACTGAAGATGCCCCATTACCCAAGAAAATTTCTCCGTATCCATCCTCCATTTTCCCTAAGAGAGCCAATAAAATCATCATTGTCACTTCCTACCTCCTTGGTTATTACTCAGATCAGTGGGTAGATGAGGCTATTGTAGGTTTTCTTTCTATTTTCTCCACGAATTCCAAGCCTTCCATCTTGTTCATTTTCATCCAACTCCTTGCAGATTCCATCCATGAACAATTTGTTAAATTCCAAACTAATGAAGTATTTAAATATGCTTTTGTGTTAGTATAAATGTTTATGTATTTTCAGGGAGAGAAACTCATGCTTGCATTACAGAAATTGGATGATGAGGGAAGTCAGCAATCAGACATCTTCTAGACTACACTGATAATGAAGGAGAAAAATGAATATCCATACAAACAATTCATAGAATTTTTTGTACATCCAACACTTAGTCTTCTAAGCAGCAAGTTAGAGCCTTCTAAGTAGAAAGTCAGAGCCAAGGATCAGTAAAGAAATCAGGAAAATTTTGTAGTTATTAGACCAAGTCCAAACAAGAGATTGGTATCTTTACCAAGATTACACAGAGCTAAGGATATATGGGTGTGAACTCGCTCCTTACAAACTGCCAAAATTCCTTCCAATGAGGATTTTTTCTCTAGAATACATCAGGCAAATTCTCAATATGAGATTCATTTTGTGTCTGCCAAGAAGAAGTCTCAATTAAAGATCAAAACACAAATAGGACCTTTCATCTGCAACAACAGGGCAGCAGGGGAAGAAGCAGACAAATTGTTGAAAGAAATGCAATTCAACCTCAGCTTTACATGGTCATATGATCCATTAGGTTTCATCTCCAAGTTAAGGGTAGAGAATAAGTCTACAGCTTATTTTCATACATACCAAAGATTGAGAGATACAAGAACCAGCTAGAATGGACTGAAAACACTCTACAAGAGGCAGAAGAACAATTGGTGTCAACTTCAACATTACAGATTCCTGTCACACGGGAGAAAATAGGGAAAAGGAACAGAGAAGAAGAGTCGCCTCCAGTGACTCATTCCTAGCGAAGACTTAAAAATCATGTATCGGAAGAGGAATAAGCTCAATTCCAAATTAAGACTAAGCAAAGATTCAGATCAAGGGGATATTATCACCACCAAAGAGACACTTGTTTCCTCACTAGTAGGTGATCGGACTACACTCTCTCCTACCACCTCGACAGCTTCATAGGATCAAAAACAAGTTATGCAAACCAGCACATTACCACAAGGGAGACAGAAAAGAGCATATTTGGTATATTCAAGGAGATTTAAGTGAGAAATGAAGCTTTGAATATCAATACACATAATCAGATCTAGAAGAAGACTTCCAGTTCTCAAATTAGACTACTATCAGCCTTTGACTCAGAGAAAGGAAAAATGTAGATGTCCTTCCTCCAAGCACAGATCCCACAGCCCAAGGCAGCATTAGATGACAAAAAGACTTCATTTGAATTTGATGTAAAATACATACATCCCATTGATCAAATGGAGATGCACAAACAAAGTGGTCAAATGATTTCATCCACACTCACTAACACTGCTATGAGTTTTTCTAAATTGCAAGTTACTTTAGCTAATGTTCAGTCATAATTGAAGATGGAGAAAGTCTCTTCACTTTCCAAAGACACAAGGATAAAAACTTTGGAATACTTGGTAATCAAGATAGGATATGATCCTACAAACATCAATGCAACCAAGGAGATCATAAGAAAGAAAAATATCGACGTATCAACATTGAGAAAACAGTTGAAATTACTAGCCACAGAAGATCCTCTAGCCAAAGGCATTGAAGAAACAGAGTCACAGAAGGCAGACATGATGACGCTCATCATGGAACATAATGTACAATTGAAACAAATGAAAACGGAGATGGAGAAAATAATCAAAGAAAAGGAGCAAGCTGTCAGAATTTCTATTGTCCCTTTGGAATCTATACCTCTTACATCTACCTCTTCTACAACAAACACAGGGAATGTTGCAGATCAGCTAGCTAGTGCAGTGGAGAATATGTCTCCCCAAACTAAAGAAATTAAAATATTGCAGGCTCAAGTTAATATTCTGTAAGACCAGAAGGCAAAGACTGAAACTTTCCATGCATCAAAGCTACAAAGAGCTCAAAACCAGATAGAAGCATGGCGGAAATGTGCAACTGAATCCTCCATTGGCCACACACTAGATTGAATCCATGGATGAAATATGTCCATGTATTTAGATAATATTTGAATAGAAAGAGTTGATTGAGAAAGCCAATCAAGCCATTTCCAATATTAACAACGAGTTGGGAGATATGCTTGCCACAGCCAACAACATCATAAGTTTCTCAATTCCAAACATAGATATGAGCTGGATGATTTGGGAATAGATGACAAGGCAGAGACAATTCTAGAAGTAAATAAATTTCTTACAAAGAAAAATTTGATTGTACAGCTTACAGAAAAATGTCATAGTCTGGATGTAGCAGTCAACATATTTTTCACCAAAATAGAGACATTAACAAAGAGGGGTCTACCTTCTTTATTTGTAATTAATGACAAACTAATGACCGTGGAAGATTATAATAAGAAGCTTAAAGATATTGCAAAGGTTACTGCTAAATCTTCCCACTTAAAGGTTCTATGACAGGGAGAGCTTTTTTCGAAGCTATCAACAACATTATGTTCACTCAGCATGAGATAAAGCATATTTTCAATGGTAAAGCCTACATTTTCTAAATATACCAAAGTAGATGAGATCTACCGCAAGGCAAAAAAAATCACCATCCCAGATGAAGAGCAGTGGGATAAATTGTGTGAATTTCAAGATTAAAGAAAAGATCAGCTACATCTAGCACAATACCCAAATCGTGGCAACTCAACAACTATTCTCCGCTCAAATAGTGCCAAACATCCAGATCACTTCACCAAATTCACCTTTTTTGGTAACATTAGTCATTCTGTTATTTTGTAGTCAATAATAGATTGCCATTTCGATGTGGGCATTCATTGTAATATTTTTGGAAATATTGTTTAAATACTTCATTCATTCGAAGTATTGAGGGTCGGTTCCTGATCAGTATATTTTTTCTATTGAGCATTGTACTTTTTTCCATGTTGTTGGAGCATCAATAATACAAAGACTTTCACAGGGTTCTTGTGTTGCAATAGACTGGTGATGTTTTTCCTGTTGTAACAGTTGTTCCCATTGTTTTTCTATGCGTTATAATCATCTGAAAATCTAATTGTAAAACAGGAAGTGTGAAAAATAAGATTTGTTAATTGAACACCTTATTTGGATTGTTTTTACAATCTATATGTTTTTCTTCTAAAGTCTGATTGAAAAATTCTTAAATGCTTTTCAATCATTACTAAAATCACCTCTTCTCCATTTCATAATTCACTTTAAGGATCCAATAAATGCAACTAGCCCGCCTTGTGATTATTCTTGTAAACATATTGATGCAATATCCATCTTTATTTGACTTCAGAGCCCAATGGAAAGAAAGAAATTTGATCAAATCAACCAACCAAACCAATCAACCAGATTCAAACCAACAACCAAGTATAATTATAACTAGCCTAAGATCAACTTAAAAACCAAGTTAAATCATAAAGAGAGATCCCTCTCTAAAGCTGGCAAGGTTAGATCCCAGATTCAAAAGTGGTTTGATGTTGTCCAATGTATTTACTCCCTCAACCTCAAAAATACAAAACAATAACATATTGGCGACCATACTGGGGATGAATACACTTTAATCCAAAACATTATTATTCCTTGGTTTAAACCCAGTATTTCAATAGAAATTGTTGTATCATTATGAAATACATTATCTGAGGTTGTTATTTTGTAGATATCTGATGTATCATTGATTCTGATTTTTATTTTTGCGTGATGATTTTTCATAGCCCTTGCTCCCAAAAGAAGTTATACTAGATCTCACCCTGATCCCAATCCTGCTAAAATTGTAGATAACCCTGAGAAACTGGTGAAAAAGAAAAGATTTAATTTAAGTCAAGGTAGTAATAGTCCTCTGTCTAGATTCAATTCTCCTCTAGAAAATACTCCTTTGTCAAGGTCTAATTCTCTCCGGGAGAAATTTGAAACTTTACAAGACATAGAATTTGATTTTCCTTTCCAGAAAAGTTTGTTTAGATCAAAGTCTGAGGCTTTTGTAGATCAAATTTTCATAAACAAATCCATAGTACGACAATATGTACCCCAAACCCAAGTCCTTGAAACAGATCCTAGTCTTGAATCTTTACAACAATTTTACAAATTACAAGGTCTAGGTTTAGTGTTGGACCAAGCTATCGAAGAAGCTTTTATTGAACAATCTGTTGAATTCTCTGTTTTGACTGTTGCAACAGCCTCTTTGTCTAGTCAGTCTTCCCAATATGTATATCTATAGCCTCCCAATCCCTACCTTTGATTTCTCAAATTACTAACCCTACTATCCCTATATTTATCAAAATTGCACCTCCATTAGGTCCATCCTCAAGTCAATCTACCAGGATAGTTATGGCAAGAAGGTATGCACCCTTGGTGTTACCAGGCCAACTAAATGTTATGCCTGTAGATTATCCATCCAAAATTATGGCCTTTGATAATACTAATGTTAATACTGCCCAACACCACGTGGATAGGATGAATGATCTGTTTGACCTCCAAGAAGTGGATGAAGCTGATGTTAAAATGAGATTGTTTGCCCAAAGCTTAGGAGGTGATCTCAAGAAACTGTTTAGGGGTTTACCTGCAGGAAGTATAGCCAACCTTGATGCTTTCCAGCAATCCTTTTTAGCTAGATGGGAGATCAAGAAGAACCCACTTCAACTCCTAAATGAATATAAAAGGTTGAAAAGAAAACCCAATGAAATTGTGGAAGAATATTGTGAATGATTCAATATTGTTTACAATGCCATTCCACAAGACATCAATCCCTCCCCTGGCCTAGCTCTGATTGATTTTCCAGATGGTTTCGGTGTAGATATGGAATATCAACTTAGAGAGAGAGACCCGGCAACTTTGGAAGAAATGCAAGCAAATGCAATTAAAGTTGAAGCTAACATCCTGGCCAAAAAGGCCAAACAGAAGTCTGAATGTAGAGTAACCATAAAAGAAGAACCTTCTACTTCTTTTGTTGACCATAAGATTGATAACTTAGTCAGCGTATTGAATCAAATTATGCAAAGGGTGAACATTAATGACCAAACTCAAGCAAGAGAAAACCAAAATGTCCCTCAAACTAGAAACCAAAACTTTAGAAAAAATGTTTCCACATTAAGCAAAGATAACAAAAGGGTCTAGACCAATAGGGTCGGCCTCCTTTTTAGGAAAATTACATAGATGATGAGGGCAATATTGTGGAAGATTTGGATGATAATCAAATAAATTTGTTAGGGATAAGTGATGAGGAAACAATTTTCCTCACTCAAGAGGAGCAAGAGATTTTTCTTATGGCCCAGATTGAAATGGATTCTGTAGAGTCAAATGAATACAAACAAGGATTTGAAAATGCCATAATGGAAGTCCATAGGAAGTACAATCTTAGAAGTAATAAAAATCAAGATACTGCCAATAAAAAGAATGTTGAAAATCCTGTTAAAAAGATCTATTATTCTGATTCCAAAAAAACAACAAAAAATATTCCCAAGAAAGCCATTGAAACTCTTGGAAAGAAGCCAGCAAAAGCTATTATGAAAAGTACCATTGATACTCCTTCCAGAGCTACTCAAATTGATCTCCCTTCTACCAGTAAACAAACAGAACTTGCCACAAAACTAGTTGTTGATAAATCTGATTTTCCAAATCTGCTTAAGAATCAAATATCATTTAGTATTGAAAATTAACTTGCCAAGCTCAAAATTTCTATCCCCTTAATTGAATTGATGAACAAAAATACATGTAGGACTCAGGTCATGAAAACATTGGGGAGAAAACTGGTGATGTAAATCTGCATGATGATCAGCGTGAACTCTTATTTGGGCTAGAAGTTGAAGGCAAACCACAAGAAGGAGGAGTCCCTCCATTTATGTTAGTTTGAATATTCGTGATGAAATTATCCATAATGTTATGCTAGATTCAAGTGCATCCCATAATCTAATGCCCAAAGTTGTCATGGAAAAACTAGGAATTGACATTACTAGACAATACAAAGATTTGTATTCCTTTGATTCTAGTAAAGTTATATGCCTAGGTCTTCTCAAAGACCTATGTGTTACTTTAACCCAAATCCCTGCTAAAAGTCTAGTGATGGATATAATGGTTACAGACATTCCCCCTAAGTATGGCATGATGTTGTCACGTCCATAGGGAGCAAAATTACAAGGAACCCTAAAAATGGACATGACTCACGCCACTATACCAATGTTTGTTCAACAGAGAAGACTATATAGGGAAACTTGAATGAAATATATGGTCAGTAGTCAAGAGAAACCACATAACTATCCTCTTTACTCTGTTCATTCTGACCTGGACTCTTTCATTCTTTATAATGGTGGGGACATTAATGCACAGGATACTAAATCAGAAAATTACTTTGATGAAAAATATGAAAATCATACACAAATTGTGCAACAAAACACTGAAACTGAGCCTTTTTGGAACATGAGCTTTGATGGCTCTTGTAGCAAAGCAGGTATAGGGGCAGGTGTCTGGGTGTCCAATTCAGGGAACAATCATGCAGAAGGTCATTCCTATAAAATCAACTTTCATTGTACCAATAATATAGCAGAATACGAGGCATTCTCTTAGGATTGCAATTATTGAAAAGGCTAGGTGCTAAAAGAATTGCAATTCAGAGGGATTTTGAATTAATTCTAAAACATATCAAAGGAGAATATGTTGCAAAACAACCTAGGTTGAGAGCCTATAAAAATGTTGTGCTTGACTTTCTAGGAACTTTTGTAGAATATGTTCTTTTTGTCATTCCCATAAATCAGAATGTCCTGGCTAATGGTTTAACATTTTTAGCTAGCACATGTAAAATGCCTCATTCCAACAGATAGTACATAGTGGAAGTTAAACATCGTCCAGTTGTACCCAATAATATGAGATATTGGCAGGTATTTGGAAGTGACAAACAAATTGAAATTTTTTTGCAATCCAAGAATGAGTATGAAGATAGTAGCATAGATTTAGACTGTGAAGTAGAAAATCAGGTTGTTGAATATGTTAGTGTAGATAAGCAGTTTGATGGTTCTGACATAAATATTTTAGTCAGTAAAGATGTACATAAATTAGAATTGCATGAAATAGATCTAGAAAGAAAAAAGAAAAAATAATAATAAATAAATAAATAATAATAATAATAATTAAATT
>APFE031220757.1:9852-22772 GCA_000404065.3 Pinus taeda | reverse complement strand
AAGTCCCTTTGATAGCCAGGAGCATACATTAATGATGCTTTTATTAGGGAATCCTTTAAAGCGTCAAAGGAAGCTTGCACAACCTAATCCCAATTGAAGGGCACTTCTTTTTTCAAAAGACGTCCATAACGTTTAGCAAGTTCAGCGTAATTTGGAATGAACCCCCTTAGAAAGTTTGCTTTCCCTTGTAGTTTCTGAATCTGAAGCAAAATTGAAGGTGGAGGCATGTGGATGATTACCTGAACCTTACATGGGTCAAGTTGAATCCTGTCCTTAGAAACTACAAAACCAATTAAATGACTAGAACCGACACAAAACACACACTTGTGTGGATTGATTCATATCTTGTAGTGACGACAATGTAGTCTCAAATGTTGCGGATGATCAATCTGCTTTCGTGAATGAGCCGGTAGATTGTTGAGGTATGGTTGAACGATGTGTTTGATGCCATGGAAGATGTATTTTGTGATCCTCTAAAAAGTTTCCCCTGCGTTCTTTAAATCGAAAGGTAGCTTACGGTACGTGAATGTGCCCCATGGACATATAAATGCAGTCTTTGACGGGTCCTATGGGCAGATGTTTATTTGATTATATCCAGAAAATCCATCCATGAATGAAAAGATTTTGCATCCGGTGCATTCATCAATTATATGGTCGATGAATGGTGTAGGGTAGTTGTCCTTTGGACAAGCTTGATTTACATCCCTCTAATCAATGCACACTCTAATCGTTCCTTTCTTTTTCATGACAGGAACAATATTCTATACCCAATTAGTTAGAGGAACAAGGTAAATGAAACCAGCATGTAAAAGTTTTTCAACTTCTGCCCTAATGGCAGCAGATTCCTTCGAGTTAACCTGTCGAAGCCGCTGTCGTACTGGTTTGACATCTGGATACATCTTGATTTCGTGTTCAATGATGCTCGAGTCAATGCCTGGCATTTCTTCATATGACCATGCAAAGACATCTCTGAATTTGTGAAAGAAAGCAGAGTATATTTCTAGTTCTGAAGAAGAGCAAGATTTTCTGACATGAATATTCTCTACAACATTAGGTTTGGTCGAGATATTTATTGAAATAGTTTCTTCAATATTGGACATATTTCATTTGGAATCCACCGTATTTACAATATTTGATAGAAAATAAAAAACTAAAGGATGATCAAGGTCACTGGAATCATCTTCATCATTATATTGAAGATAGGAACGATGGTGGTAATCTTCCCATGGTGCCTCTCCTATCATCATTGACTGAATGATTCCTTCATTTGTAGAATGTATACGAGACCAAGGATCAGAAGAGGTACCATACTCTAGATACCTATTTATCCCAACAGTCGATGAGCGTTGATTTGGTTTTGCTGCCTAGGCCAAGAAAATTGATTGCTACAAAATTTCTATGGGGCTTGGAGGCAATACCTAGCGATGATCCATGCTAACAAAATGTTCGAAGATCTTCTTAATCTCTACTGATATAGAATATACAGTATTACAGGTTTCCATTGTGGCCACTTTCGCTAGATTACTCAGAGGCGGGAGGGTAAAAGTACCCATTAAGGTAGGGTCTTTTAGGAGGCCTACTCCAACATTTTGAAGTGATTGAGAGCTTCCATGGATCATTGGAATGCTTCCCGTAGCTTGTGAACTATTGGGGAGAAAGGTTAGTTGGTAAACGATTGTAATCCCGCCTTGGAAGGGAAATGAAATCTTTCTAAAATATGTTGACACAATAGCAGCCATAGCATAAATCTAGGGCCTTCATAGTAGGATATTATAATTGATGTTTCCATCGATAACTTCGACTTTAATTTCTATTGTCTTTCCCCCCAGTTTAGGTTGAAAGTTACTTAATATCCCATACGGTGTGTATGTTCTTCCATCGAACGGTTTTAATGTCAATGATGATCATGACAAGGGTGGTGATCCTAAAGTTTTCCAGTAGCTCATTGACATTATATAGGTATACGCGCCCTCGTTAATAATTGTTCGATGAACAATTTTTTTGAGGGATTTTACTTGTATAAGGAAAGCGAGTTGGGCTAATAACTGAGGTTCATATCCTTTGTGGTTAAACGCCACAAGATTGGAATCCATTGGGTCAATCCCACCTATCATTGATAATAAAGCTTGCTTTTGGGAGGGGCAATTCTGCAATACTTCAAGTGCGACATAGCAGATGGAGATTGAGCCAAATCCCCTACTATATTATAATTCTGTGTTGCTCAGGTAGGAGGATTAAATGTCGATTTATGTACTACTCCCTTTCGTGGCTTTATTTTTAATTCAGGAATGATGGGTGGCACAACTTCTGATGAAGTTGTTGTCAAACTACTAGGTTTATCTATAGCCTTGTTGTTCAACGTCTGTGGATTCCCGTAATATTTATTCCTTGTCGATATCAAAGCATTGTTTTGCTACTTCGATACGGATAAAACAAGCACTTGGGATGGCGAAGCATTATCAATAGCAACTAGATTAGTTTCTGGGTTTGGAAACAGATCAGTCAATACTCCTGAGGTGCTTGAAGTTTTTAAAAATTTCCTGACCTCAGATCGATGTAGACAATCTCTCATATAATGGTCCTCATTGCATATGAAACATGGCTGATTAGGTTTATTTTGCCCAGTAGGGTTTTTAGAATATTTTTCAGGAGGTGAATTTTCCTATTTATTCTTTTTGTTTTTCCCATTCTTCTTGCCCCCTGGTTGCTTTAGTTCTTTGCCTTTGTCAGATGACACGGCATTAACCTCGGGGGTAGGAATTTTTTCATTTTCTTTTTTGCTAGAAACTGCAAGGTCTTTACCAGTTTGAGCCTTGGCAGTTTGCGCACTAGAGGTGCCAATCACGCCATTGCTGGCATGAGAGTCCCTGTTTGATTTAGGTGGGGGAGGAACGGAAAAATCAAGTCTAGGAGCATTAGGATTTTGTCATAGAGCATGCGAAACTGAGTATAAATCAAGTCCAAATATTGTGCATGAGCAATGACTTGCTCTTCAGTGACAACTCCTCCTTTCACCACATCTTCTGTAATAGAAGGTAATAATCACTTAATAAATCACTCAACTAAAAGTTGATTAGGAACATAGGTCTTTACCATTCGACGATGATGTTGCCACTCATGAATATGATTAGATATATGACTGGCTGTTGTCTGTTTAAAATTGGTAAGGAATTCTGTTCCTGTTTCGTACCTTATGGTTAACTGAAACTGGGTTAAAAAGGTAGTGGCAAGGGCGCTGAAGTTATAGAATGAAGCTCTAGGCAATTCAATGTACCATTTCGCTGCTGGACCAATTAGCATTCACTTAAAAAGGCGAACTCTAATTGAATCATCATTTAGGGTGTTGGATGAACACCACAAATGAAAGGTCATTACATGATTCGATGGATTTTCACCCGAATTTCCATTGAATTTAGGAATATCTGAGGGACATTTATGAGGAATTGCTAGCCACCAAGGTGTGTAGGTAATTGGATCATTGGTTAACCGATTCAAATCTAGTAATTCTAGAGTTCCTGCAAAGGGAAACTGTTGATTCAGGTTTGGCGAAGCGTACCCAGGATAACATGGGATTGCCTAAGCAGTGGGTCTTTGCCTACTATCATAATGTATCTGATGCTTGTAACTTTGATAAGGTTGATGGACATAACCAGTATAGAATGGTTGTTGATAATTGTTTTGAAAATGCGGTTGTCCATTACCTAAAGCACCTTGTTGCTCAGATCCTCAGTAAACTTGCTGGAATTGGGGTTGTTGATATTGCACCAGCCATGGTTGTTGAACCATTTATTGTTGCCTAACACTGGATGATTGACCAAGATGTGGAGTGATAACTCCAGATTGAGCCTGAGTCATTTCAATTAAAGAAGCACTAATCTAAGATTGTGATGGAGTCATAGAGACAAGAGGTTGTTGTACTACAACCTGAGTAATTTGAGGTTGACATACAATAGGTTGTGCTTGTACTTGCGACATTGTCACAATAGCAGGTGTAGTGGTAATATTCAACACAGGTTGGGTTGGTTGCATTGAATATACAACCCTTGGTTGTTGAGGCAATATTGGTATCCAACCACCGGATGTAATTCTAGTTTGACCTGAATTTTGTTGTGAGCTCTCATATGGTTGTTCACTAGGAGGAAACAATGAAAAATCATACTGCCACCCATATGGTTGTAATATTGTGTTCAAATGATAGATGGGTCTTTGAAGACTGGGTTGTCCAAATTGAAACTGGTATGCAAGATCAATTTGCTGAGCTTCAACATAGGAAATGCCAGATAGGGTCCCAGAAGAACCAATGGGAATAAACCATGTCGTTGAAACAGTCCCTAGGTGGACTCCATCTAGTGATTGATAACTAGTTGTGACAGATGGTATACCAAAAAACATCGTAGGAGTGGTAGCAAGAGATTCTATTGTGGTTGTATTGAATGAAACAGTCCTAGATGTTGACGGTTGTTCAGACATATTTAGTCTATCGAAAAGATTTCCTAGCAATTTGATAGGAACTTGCGATGAAGGATGATAGAAAGAACTAACTTCAGGAATAGAATGATATAAGTGGATCCCAACTTCAAAATGCAATGGAGTACCAGATGGAAGATCCTCTACAACTTCTTCTATAGCAATCAGTCCAGGTTGAAGAGGTAGAATGTCAGGTCCGTAAAACATTTCTAGGGTCGAAGAAGGTATAGTTTCTGCAGTGACAGATACAAGAGGGGTGACACCTTCTGAATTCTGGAACTCAACTCCCAGATGTTGAGGTGAGTGAACTTCAGTTTCTGGATCAGCTCTAGATGGAATTTTTTTAGGTATTGAGGCATCTACCTTTACAGTAGGATTAGTTCTAATGTGCTCTTGTAACTGTTGAACTTCTTCTATTAAGGCAGACGTACCAGAAATGATCGAAGTAACTGTAGTCTCTGATGATGTTGAAACACAAGTTTCAAATAAACCAGGAGAGGTGGACTCAGTTAAACAAGACCTTTTTGGTCGGAATGGTTTCGTTTCCAGAGTCAAAGATAGTTGACGCTTTAACGCAACTTTCTTTTTCAATTTTTAAGAGCCAAGAAAAAGCTAAAGGTGACTCTAGTTTCCTTCGATTTTTAATGAGCTTGAAGTGACAATTGCTTAGATGGACCTTTTCTTTTAAGGAGTCAAAAAGGAATGAAGGTGACTACTCTGGAAATCTAGACAGAGGGATTACCAAACCAACTGCAAAACTACAATATACACCTTGGTCATAAATTAAAGAGAAATTACCAAGGACTTTATGTACAACAGTCAATCTTCCCAAATGTTGTGTTCAGTGCATTGCGATCGATAGGGTGGCAGAAACGACTTCCTAAGGATAAAGGATATCAACCTATTGTGGTCTCCCAATATATACTCCACGGTATGGGGAGCACAAGTCCATTCTGGCACTTGTCATATCAAACAGGAGGAATCACCCAACCTTCAATGAAAATGATAGTTACCAGGTTTTACGATGCCGGAATACGTCTGTTGCCTAGACTTCTAGATGTTGTGCGTTAGGCTCCAAAGCGTTTTTATGTTCATTGAGGTTTATTTTAAAGTTGTCTTTTTTAAGAAGTTTGCCTTTCAAGTTTAACCACGTGATGTAGATGTAAAATTCCTAAATATGCAATATAAAATGATAAACAGTCGTTTGTTTTCTTTTACCAATGAAAATCGTAGCTACTAAGGAAAGAAGAGTATGATTCTTTCAACAGAGAGCAGAGAGCACACACTAAATGCACTTCTCCTAAATCAATTTCCGCATGCAGTCTAAATGCAAATGCATAATCATGTATTTTTTTTTTCAGTTTCCTTAATGTGAAAATTCCAAAAAGAAAACTAATTATAGATCTGAACTACTTTTCCTCAAAGTGACACTTCAACAATTTCTTTTCAAAACGAAAGAAAGACTAAGACGCCACTTTCAATTTCGAATGGAAAACTGCTTTCAACACTTTAAATATTGACAATTCAAATCAAATACAATGGCAAAAGTAAAATTGACTATCTGGAAGAGGAAGACTTTATGACACTCTTCTTTTCGACTCACAATGACAGTTGTGACACTTTTGAATCAAAAGATGACAGTTCGATTAAGCTACTATTTGCAAAGGAGGACTGCAAATGATGAAAAATACATAAAAAAAAATTCACAATTACTAATCAATGGAGGTGGGATAATGTAAAGGAAGAGGGTTTCAATAATGATATACTGATCATATGCATCAAAACTACTGAATAGAGCCAAAAACAATGAAGAAAAAACCAAATTCCAGAGAAGGAAACAGTGTCATTCAGTCATTGCACCTGCTCTTAAGGGAAATAGGGATGCATCTCACCTGCAACACATGGGAGGTGTGATGCATCTAGATTTCAAATGAGAGACAATGTGATGGACCAGGGAATGAAACTGAGCTTGGTTTTTGCTCAAAAGTTGTAGCTAAGTTCAATGATTTATGTCGAGCTATGATGGACAGTAAACACAAAGTATAGGATTATGATCTTATGAGGTTATTAAGCTACCACTAGGGCACTTAGGATCTTTGCAAGTCAGATGTTCAGTTCATAAACCAACTCGGAGATTGATTGAATTAGCATTGATCTACTTTGTAGTTGCATAGCAAAATCAGTTCGAAGGCTGGCTGGCTTAACTTTAGGCTCCATTTGTAGTTTATAAAGCAAACAATAGTAACAAACAAACAAACTATTCACTTCCCAGTGTAGTCGCCATTTTGTTTCCGCGAAAGCTAGTGTCTATTTGATCTGCTAGTCCCACTAAGATGGGTAGCTATCTTAGAAACAAACAATTCAAAGTAAATTGTGTTTTCCTTTATGTATGATAGATAAGAGAGAAGCATAGAGCACCAACATGAATCTTTCACTTGGATCCTTGCTTGTTTCCTCTCTCCTTTGATATAGCTTGCCACTCCTTTTTGACTTGTCTTGCTTTAAAGAGCACATGTAGAGGCAAAGCAACAGAACACCATCAAAGCATAGAGATCTATAATACCATAAACAATGTAGAATCAGAAGTACATTAACCATACAATTGCATTCACAAATAGCAAGATTCACACATACACAAGGGTATGGAGGAAAACTCAAATAAATTTAGTGATAGTAAAAGTAGAAGAGAGGATTACAACCCAGCTGGTTGATCCAGCATCATCCTCCTAGCATGAAAGCCCTCGTCACCTCATGAAAAGAAAGATCTCGTAACAATGCAATGTCTCAAAGAGAAACCAACAACACTTCCATGAAAATTACAAAATTCCAGCCTTTGGATCTTTGAGATGAGTGATCCATTTAGAGATATTTGTAGAGGGGTGAGTCAGCTTCTGGGTTTTTGATTCGTGTCATTTCTGATTGGTTCCACTTGGAGATTTCATGATCTCTTACTCATCCCTAGGCGAATTCAGAGAGACAAGTGTCATATGACAAGTTTCTAGAAGATTCTCTAGGTTTCCACATAGCAAACTGTCTCTGCCATTTGTTTACTCTCACCCATCACACCCCACAGAAGGCTCTCTTAGTATGCATCGCACCTAGCCAATGTTACAGTCGGTATGCATCGCACCCTTAGCATGGAGCAGTTTGTATGGTCCAGATTTGGCCAATTCTGAGTGGCTCTTTAGGTGCAACTTCTGGGAAATGATGTAATCAGTTGACCATGATCCTTTAAGGTGTGAAACAACAATTTTAGGGGTTTAAGAGCCCTTCGTTTATCGACATATGTGATTGGGGTTGTAGCGTCCAAATATGTCTATAACATAGATTCATACAGTCCCTCACATAGTGTCCTGGGCCTCTAAAATTATAACAAATTAGTTGTTCTTGGCCTCTCCCAGGCCCTCCTAGAGACTCACCTCACATTCCCCCAACGAATTGGTCTAGAGGTCATGTTTTTGTTTGAATTCTGTATGTGGGTATCCTATCAATCATTAATTTGTAACTTCGACAATTGTGCTCATCATGGCCTACTAATTGACAAAAATTGCAGAACAATTGTGGTCTTTGTACAAATTTCTGTAGCAAATGGCAATTATCAGTCGTATATTTCCCTGCTACCTGACATATAGCACACCATAGCACAAGCCCCACACTTGACCTTGTTGTGGCTTCTGGTCATAGAGGCATTGGTACTCTTGTTGCAACATAGTTCGCGAACACTAGGAAGTGATCCTTGTCATCCCCTTGACCTTTGTATTTTATGCACCAAACCTCTTCATGCACCTCCGGCCAAGAAATTTTGTCCTTCTTCAAACTTTGCATTTCGAGACAAAGGTTTTGCAACAGTACATGAATCTGTTGAACCCATAGATTTAGATCTTGCATTGACATTTCTTGCAATCTCATTGCAATCTCTAAGCCTTCCGCCTGAGTCATAATCTTCTGTTGTGACAATGAAAACCTCAGGTGAGGCTTAAGCGAAGCCACGAACCACTCGTGGTGCTTCCCATCTGTCAAATTCAAATTAGCTTCATGGATTTCACACTTCAATCTCTATCCTAACTCCCAAGGGGTCTCACCTAGTTTCATCGTGATTTTCTTGAATCCCACAATCAACTGCGCTTTAGACTTATGCCTACCAAATTCTTTATTTAGCGCTGTCTAGATCTATGCTAGTGTAGCTCCCTGGTTGTCATTAGAGTACTTGATGTACTAGTTTAGTGTGTGATCTTGTATATCACTAACCAACAACGCCTTCCTCATGTCATCATCCGCAACTCCCTCAGCTTCCCATAAAGCCTTTATGACGAACCAAAACTTCTTTGGGTCTCAATTCCCTATGCCCTTGAATATGGGCAATTTTATGGAGTTCACCATATTGAATAGTGGAGCTGGTAGTGGTGTGGGTGATGGGGTGATTGGTGGAGGCGAGGATGGATGTGGTGTGGATGGATGGGATTGGGGTGGAGGTGGTGTAGGTAGTCATAGGAACCCTCATCTTATCAACTAAATAGCGCTCAGGGGAGAAATCTATGGTGTCCCTTCGTCGTCACTTAAAGGGAATCTAATGAGTGGGATATATTCAAGACCTTTTCTTCCCCCATCCCTGAATGGGCTTCCGCTTTGCATTGCTCCAAACATCAAGGTAACTACATAACCCGTCGTTCACACAAGAGCATCTTAATCCAAGTATTCAGTGATTTCAAATACTTACCTCACGGTCCTTTAAACAAGTGGTGCTTTGCTTCGTTGTAGCTGACAAAAGTATTGAACACGAACTTGGTCACAAATCCTCCTATGATGTGGTCAAGACAATGGTTGACAACATGCACAATCTTATCTTCAAAAGTTTCTAACCTTCGTACCAGCTTTGGTGTCCAAAGAATCGACTTGTCAAGCCTCCACCATCCTTGACCATCTTCCAACTTCGTGATCCACTCGTATAACTCAACCGAGAAGGAATAGAAGAAGATTTCGTGTATTTTGGTGTACAAGTATCTGTCCAACCACTATTCTTTCATCAATTGTGGGTTCTTGTTTTCTTGTGTCGTGAATTCATGGATATTTTTGTCCAACCAGGTTTCAATTTATTTCTTAATTGGATTCCAATGATATGAAATCACACATTTCTCATGGACCACGATCCCAAAAATAGAGCCATTTGTTGGCTTATTGGGCCTTGACCCAAGTTCAATGTTAGTCAGCCAAGAAAATCCCTACACTACTGGCCCTTTTGGCATCAGCTCACGGAGCACAGACCGATGTCTCACTCGAAGTAGTATGTGTTGGAAATAATACTGAGAGAAGGGGTGAATCAGTATTATCAAGTCAAATAATCCTTTTCAAAAACCAAATTGTATACGCTACTTCAGTTAATTCGACCCGCGTATATATGCAACTATTCAGAAGAAAAACCACATATACAGAGCAAGCTTTTAATTTACTTAAACTTTTAGATGATGTTTGTTAATCTGAGATGCAACATCAGTAACCAAAGATAGTAAAATAGAGCAAAAAGACAATCACACATAAGAACACCAGATATAAGGCGGAAACCCAATGTGGGTGAAAACCACCTGCTGCAATTTGTCTCTATCTTTCTTTAATTAGAAACTTCGGTTTACAATGTACTGGTGCAGTCATTTACCAGTACGTAGGCTGCAACCTGCAGAGAGCTACAACTCTCTCTCGTTTTCCAGCTTCTCCTGGAAGGGAGCTACAACCCCCTTAGCTCTTGCACTAGCCAAGATACTAGTAGGTAGGTGCTAACCTACAGAAGGCTACAACCTTCTCTTTCTTCCAGGGACCACGTTTCATCAATTTTCAAACTGGATCCATGAACATCAAACAATCATCAAGAATCAACCAATCTCCTTTTCACAAATTAGATCTGAATCAAGTAGATATTCTCCTTACAGCTGTACCCAAAACACAGTACCAGAAAGCAGAACCCAAAACACAACAACAATAGTCAGAAGCAGCTAGATCACAACTTAGATTATATACGCTATTTCAACAGCCTGAAACTAGTGTGCATACGCTTCTGATTATGGAACAACCTGCGTATACGCCCCTTTACTTCACTGAAACTGCGTGTATACGTGTTTTCGCCTTACTGAACCTGTGTACAGATCTTACGAAGGATAATTCACTTTTTCAACTATTCAATCATTAATTAACCCAGATTACCAGATAGATCAAGCAAATGTCACATCTAGCAGATCAAAATCATACAAAGATACTATCATTCACGCTTAAAGATTATGTCCCATTAATAGAACTTGTCCTTCCTTTTGATCTAAGGTTCCTCCTTCCTTCAGATCCAGATCTGCATCACCACCCAATATACCAGCTCTAGCACTTTTCAGATCTTCAATTATAATTCAGATGGTGATTTGTCACAAGATATCCTTCCTCTTTTATAGTCTTAGGCCTTCCCCAATACCATGGTCCAAAACCATAACATCTCAATACCATGAACCCAAAACTAGGGATCAACACATCTGACGAGATGCCATGGTCCTATGTTCATAGGTTCAAGTTCCAAGATCTAACTGCCATGGACCAAAAGAATGATCCCCAACATATACACACTTTTGTAATGTATAACCCGTGTGTATATGCACCTTCGTCTGGATGAACCTGCGTATATGTATTTTTCTACTTTCTGAGTGCCTGAACTGAGATCTGATATCAAAGAAGGTTGCCATCAAGGACAACACCTGTGCCATAGCTCCAAACCTGAGCCATAATGCCAACAATCTCCCCCTTTGGACTTGATGGCAACACCAAGATCATTCTCCCCCTTTGTTGTTAAGGGCAAAGGGTTGTGCTCCCCCTGAGTACATCTGCCATGCTGAGCTGACCATGCTCCCCCTGACTGTAGGCAGGATCTGTAAAAGGATGTTCTTTAAGAAGAACCGAGACTTATGCAACAAGACCTTCCTATCACCAAAAGACTTAATACATACATTCATCACCCAACCAAGTGGGGATCTTCCATCCAACCAGGTGGAATATATCAGAAATTTACATATGATGACCAAATACATTACATTTTCATCCCAGGCATAGTGGGGAACCAATATAGGTCGTTACATGACCTTGACACCATATAAGAAAGAAATACATGACATAGAGACGAATATTTAAAACATGACTTATGAAAGTCATCAACAACTGATAGTAGCAGCAACTGTCGATCTTCATTCATATCAGCAACCAAGATTGCCCTCTGTCTTTGTTCCACCTGAAATCAACAACAGCTATGAACCAGAACCTAAAGCTTCTACGATAATGCCAACAATGCATTATTAGAAGATTATCTACTCCCCCTGAACCTGTGCCGGATGGTCTCTGCAGACCCACATCAGAATATCTTCAACCAGAGCCTGCTCCTTCTAATATCCATTAAGCCTCCATATACGTGACTTTCTTTGCACAAACCAGCGTATGTACGCGGATACTCCTTATCCAACACGCGTACACCCATTTTTCTCTGAAACTGACAAGATTTAATAGCAAGATGATACATCAACAACTCTCAGCTTCTGTCTGAGATATTCAAAACTTTCCCTAGGCAGTGGTTTGGTGAAAATATCAGCAACTTGTTCCTTAGAAGGAACATACTCCAATTTGACCTTTTGTTCCAACACTCGTTCCCAAAGAAAGTGATACTTGATCGGTATGTGCTTGGTCTTTGAATGCATGACATGGTTTTTTGAAATGCTGATTGCACTTGTATTATCACATAAGATGGGGATAGGTGGTGTACAAGTGATTTGAAAATCCTGCAAGGTCTGCATCATCCAAAGGAGTTGAGTGCAGCAAGATGCAGCTGCTACATATTCTGCTTCAGCTGTAGATAAGGAAATTGAACTATGTTTCTCACTGAACCAGGATACTAATCTGGAACCCATAAAGAATGCTCCACCACTTGTGCTCTTCCTGTCATCCACACTTCCAGCCCAATCTGCATCTGTATAAGCATGAAGTGTGAGATCTGTATCTCCAGGATACCATAAGCCATATTTTTGAGTCCCTTGAAGGTACTTGAAAATTCTCTTCACTGCTTGAAGATGAGTTTCCTTTGGATTTGCCTGAAATCTCCCAACTATTCACACTGCATGCATGATGTCTAGTCTAGTACCTGTCAAATAAAGTAGACTTCCAATCATAGACCTGTAGGTTGGTTGATGCACAGCTGCGGATTCATCATTTGCACTGAGGCTGCATCCTGTGACCATGGGGGTACATACTGGTTTTGCATCTTCCATGCCATATTTCTTCAAAATCTACTTGAGATACTTGGTTTGAGACAAGAAGATCCCGCCATCATTTTGTTGGATTTGCAATCCAAGAAAGTATGTCAATTCTCCAAGCATAGACATTTCGAATTCTTTTTGCATCACCAAGGCAAAATTTTGACTCATAGCTTCTTCATTGCTGCC
>APFE031220753.1:0-18271 GCA_000404065.3 Pinus taeda | reverse complement strand
GGAAACAAAGTCAAAGGAATAGAGGAAAAAGCTTAGTAAGAGGTAGGGGAACTACCAGACCAAGGGGACAATAGCATCAACATGAAGCAGGAAGCTCAAGTAGCAGACTAGCACAGAGGGGAGAATCTAACAGAGGAAGAGGGTGAGGAAGAGATGTTCAGTGTTATACATGTGGAGAATGTGGACATATGTCATGGGACTATCCTCATAATAAATCATGAAGCCAGAGGAATGCGAATGTGGCTAAGGCAAAACCAGAACCACCTTGACTTGTGGAAAAGGAAGAACCCCGTGAAGAAGGTGAATCACTGTTATTGAGAAGGACTTTGCTTAAAACAGAGAAGGAGATTAGAGAACCAACATAGAGGAAGAATTTGTTTAGAACTACCTATAAATCAAAAGGTAAGTGGTGCAAGGTAATAATTGACAATGGAAGCACTGACAATATTGTTTCTATAGAGATGGTGGACAAGCTCAGATTAGCAAAGACCATGCACCCTACTCCTTACAAGGTATCATGGTTACAAAAGGGACATCAAATTGTTGTGACAGAAGAATTCAAGGTGGAGATATAAATTGGTACGTATAAAGATGTGATATTATGTGATGTAATGCCCATGGATGTATGCCATGTATTGCTGGGAAGACCATGGCAATTTGATTGAAAATCTATTCATGATGGAAGGAGAAACACTTATACTTTGGAGCAGGATGGAACTAAACACAAATTTCTACCATTGAAGGACAATGCTGACAAAGGAACACCTGGAAGTAGTATTATGCTGATAAGTGGAAAGGAGTGGCTACAGGAAGTAGTGAAGAATGAGGAGTTGCATTTTGCTATTGTGGGAAGACCAAAGGTAATTTTAACTTCCACAACCTTGGATGATTTTCCTGAAGAAGTTAAAATTCTATTAGATGATTTTGCTGATATTATTGTGTATGAGTTGCCAAATGCATTGCCACTGATCAGGAGTATTAGTCATCATATTGATCTAATACTAGGAGCAAGTTTGGCAAACAAATTAGCATATAGATCAACTCCTCAAGAGAATGTAGAAGTTGGAAGACAAGTGCAGGAGTTGATGGATACGGGGCTAATCAGAAAAAGTCTTAGTCCATGTGTTGTACCAATAGTACTCAGTCCAAACAAAGGAGGAGAATGGCGCATGTGCACATATTCCAGAGCCATCAACAAGATCACAATCAGGTACAAATTTCCTTTGCCATAGATGGATGATTTAATGGACTGTTTAGGTGGATCAAAATACTTTACTAAAATAGATTTGAAGAGTGGATATCATCAAATAAGAATCCGAGAAGGCGATGAGTGGAAGACTACATTTAAAACAAATAGTGGGTTGTATGAGTGGTTAGTGCTGCCTTTTGGACTCACTAATGCACCTAGCACATTCATGAGATTAATGAATGAAGTCTTGAAGGAGTATGAAAGCAAGTTTGTTATTGTTTATCTTGATGATATTTTAGTTTTTAGTAAAAGTAAAGAAGAACATTTAGAACATCTTAAGTTGGTTCTAAGAACTTTGCAGAAAGAGAAACTACTGATAAATTTGAAGAAATGTAGTTTCATGAAGGAAGAACTGGTTTACTTGGGATTTTTAGTTTCTAAAGAAGGCTTGAAGATGGATCTAGAGAAAGTCCAAGCAATTTGGAACTGGACTACTCCCAGAAATATATTTGAGGTAAGAAGCTTCCATGGTCTTACAAGTTTTTACAGAAAGTTTATCAAAAGCTTTAGTCAGATTTGTGCACCTATTCTTGAAACAATCAAGGAGATGAATCAACCATTCAAGTGGACAGAAGCAGCAGACAAAAATTTTAATTGGATGAAGAAGAAAATCACAGAGGAACCAATTTTGGCTTTACCTGATTTTGAGAAATTCTTTCAAGTAGAAACAAATGCTAGTGGAGTTGCAGGTGGAGGCATTCTGAGTCAGGAGAAAAGACCAATAGCATACTTCAGTGAGAAATTGAATGATGCAAAGATGAAATATTATTCTTATGATAAAGAGTTTTATGTTATTGTGTAGGCCTTAAAAAAATGGAGAAATTATTTGCTGCAAAAAGAATTCATATTATATTCAGACAATCATGCCTTACAGTTCATCAATAACCAGCCGAAGCTGAATCAAAAACATGCCAAGTGGGTAGAATTTATGCAAAGCTTTACTTTTGTAATAAAGCACAAGAGTGGTAAGTAAAATAAAGTAGCAGATGCATTGATCAGGGTAAGTTTTATTGTGCAAGAATTCAAAGTGGGTGTTGTAGGATTTGAGGAAATGACTGAAATGTAAAAGGATGATGTAGATTTCAAGGATATCTATACAACAGTTCAGAATCCAATGAGTCATAACAGAAGTCATTGGTTGGACTACCTCATTCAAGGAGGCCTATTGTTTAAAAGCAACAAGTTGTGTATTCCCAAATGTCCCATGAGGGAAAACATAATAAAGGAGAAACATAGTGGAGGATTATCTGGTTACTTTGGACAGGATAAAACCTTTGCTCAGGTGAATGCTTTTTATTATTTTCCAAAAATGCAGAATGATGTTAAAAAATTTGTTGAGAAATACAGGATATGTCATCATGCAAAAGGAAGGGGTTAGAATGCAGGATTGTATCAGCCATTGCCAATACCAGACCGATTGTGGGATGCAGTTAGCATGGATTTTGTTCTGGGATTACCAAAAACCTAGAGAGGGATGACTCTATTCATGTTCTGGTAGATAGATTTTCCAAAATGCCACATTTCATTACATGTAAGAAGACTAGTGATGCAACACACATAGCTAATTTATTCTTTTTAGAAATTGTAAGATTACATGGGTTACCTGTAAGTATTGTGTCTAATAGAGATACAAATTTTGTAGGGAATTTTTGGAGGACCCTTTTGAAGAAACTGGGAGCTAACCTTAGTTTTAGTTCAACATACCATCCTCAAATAGATGGACAGACTGATGTAGTAAATAGGAGCTTGGGGAATATATTGAGGAGTTTAGTGTATCAAAATCCTAAGCAGTGGGATTTAGCACTAGCTCAAGCTAAGTTTGCTTATAATGATACTCCAAACCGAAGTACTGGAATGATTCCATTTCAAATTGTTTTTGGAATGAACCCAAGAGGTTTGTATGAGCTTAGGGATTTAGGTAAAAAGGAGACCAAAAGTGCAAAAGCTGACGAGTTTGCAGAACAGATGCAGAGAATATAGGAAGAAGTCAAAGGCAAATTGCAGGAAAGCAGAAAAAAATACAAACAGAGGGTAGATATGAAAAGAAAAGAGAAGGAATTCCAAGTGGGAGATTTAGTGATGGTGTATTTGAGAAAAGAAAGATTTCCTGCGAAGACTTATAATAAACTGAAAATGAAAAACATAGGACCATGTAGCATTGTAAGAAAATTTCTAGCCAATGCACATGAAATTGAGCTTCTAGAAGGGATTGGAATATCACCCAGTTTTAATGTTGCAGATTTGTATCCACACAAAGAGACAGAGCTACAGGAGGAAACAACAGGAGATGAAGTTCAAATAGTGAAATGGGAAGAACAGATGCCAAAGACAACTAAGAAGGAAGTGGAAGCTGTTTTGGAGAAAAGAGCATCAAAAAGAACTAGAGGACAGACTTATTTCCAGTATTTAGTCAAATGGAAAGGACACTCAGTGGAGGATGCTAGCTGGTTGACAATAGCAGAATTGTAGAAGTATGGAGCAAGTCCTGAAAGTTTGAAGGACGATTATTTTCTTCCTTAGGAGTCTGATGCAGGAGCATCCAGACTTAGCCAGAAATATGAAAGCTTGTTCATATGTTGTGGTAAACAAGTTGAAATTCGTCGACTTGATGGATCAAAAGGCAATTTTATTGAGAGGGTTTGATCCCTCAAGAAATGAGCTGTATTTCATTATTGTAATAAGTTAGAAATTGTCTTATTTTAGGCTCAAAGATGAGTTGTTAGCATAGGTGTGAGATAGAGCTAGGAATTAAAAGATTTGCTGTTAGATTTATTAAAAATAGGGATTGATTTGCTAGACATAGTTAGAGTGATATCCGAGTTATAAAAGGGAGGAAAATGTAATGAAAAGGGAGAGAGGATTGAGGAGTGATTAAGTGGAGCGAGAGAAAAATTGTGTGTGGATCTCAAAGGAAACAGAGGTCTTTTATTTTGTTGTAACGAAGCCCAAGTCCGAGACTCTATAAGTAATTTATTATGAATAAATCATGTTGTGTGTAAAACTGGTTATGAAACTGTGGAAACCCTTGTCTGCTTGAAAATCCTTTGTATTTGGGATAGAGTGTTATTTCCTTTTTTATTCTACGTTTCATGTCTAAATCGTGGGTTTTATAGAAGTCCGAGGCCTTTTTCTTTAAATATCATTGCGCGATCCACTTAAATCTTTACCGTCGGATCACATTTATTGGGTCGACAGAGTTTATTGTGTAGTTTCAACCCCACAAGCGTAAAACCTAGTTTACACTAAAAACGAGCGCAAAACATAGTTGGATTTGGAATCCGGACTTGAAACAATTATAGGTGAGGATATATACCATATCAGGTCTGTAAGGCTGATATCAGATCGATGCTTTGAAGCATAGGAAGCTTGGCAATTGGACATTACGACTTGTGATCGAGTGATTAAATCGCAGCCGTTAGAGCGCGATCAATCGCGATTGTTGGATCACCAAGCGGTTTTTGCTACAATGGATGGTTATCGGGCGCGTTAAAGGTTGTAACTGGTTTTGAAGGCCCAACCCCTGATTCCATTCAAAGGTTGACACGTAATGAGGTGGAGGGGGAATAAAACCGTTTATCGGGCAATTAAACCCTGATCTATTATTCCACTCGAAATATCTAACGATTGTCGAATCACACAGATCCAGATCAACGGTCACTGAGGGTCGATGCATTGACTTCCATTGTTTCGGCTTGTTTTTTTAGTGGATTTTAGTATAAAAGAAGAACAGTCGGGTTAATAATAAAAAGTGAACCACGGGGTGATTATTGGGGTCTCTTGAGTTCTACTTCCGCCTGCGTCAACTATTCAGGGAGATTCATCTCATGTCCAATCCGAAGCCGACAAGGCTGACAAATTCATTGAGCACATTCAGAACATCCTCTAGTGGGTCCATGATATATTGAACAAAGCCAATGCTAAGTACAAGTAGTGCCATGATTAGCAATGGGTGTCGCACAAGTTCTAGGTGGGCGACAAAGTTTGGCTAGATTTGTAGAAGGAGCGGCTCACTAGACTCGATCGCAAAATTTTCCTGCTACGATATGGGTTATACACCATCACCAAAGCTGTATGGGGAAATTCCTTTTAGCTCATCATTCCACCGTTCCTTAGTCTGTGCCCAGTGTTTAATGTATAACGCCTTCAACCATACTTTCTACCATTGCTGGACACATATGAAATTGTAGAACAACTCAAACCAACAGAGCTAAACCTAGACTGAATGGAACAGAACATAACTGATCGAATCATGGACACAAGGATCAAGAGCACTCACTAATAGAAGATCCAACTGTATCGGTTTGTAAAGGCTGGTCAACTCCTACACCAAGGCAAGTGGCTCACCAGGGACCAAGTTCAGAAGAAGTTTCCCCATCTCTTGGAGGCACTCAATCTAATGGGGACCATTACTTCCTAAGGGGCGAGGGCTGATCTAGGTGGATATTCCTGGCCACCTTCCTATTCCACTTAGACCCCCAACACTGTCTCTTTTAGTTTTTCAGTTTCCTTAATGTAACATCCCTGGTGAAAATTTCATGTCATAAAAGTTAATAAAGCAAAAATAAGACCACAGTTAAGGGACACTTATTCCAAGCTAAATGTTGGGAAAAGGTATCCTAGTAGGCATCATTGGATGTGTGTTATGGCTAAGGAAAATTGGAAAAGGATAAGGTAAAGGCATTAAAATATAAAAACCTATTTTTGGCACATTTATTTATGAAAATAAAAGGAAAATAGGAGAAAAGGAAAGTCAAAGGTCACAAGTTGCAAGTGAGGAGGAAATTGAAGGAAAATTATGGAAAATGAAGAAAATAGAGGCCTCATTCATAAAAAGGATTTTGAGGATCATTTGGTAACCTTTTGTTGGTTCAAGTTTAGAGCTCTCTCATTATTTTCCCTCTTTCTCTCTCACTCTTGGTCACTTAGATTTTTCTTGGAGTACTCTAGTTTTGGATCAAGGAGCGAAAAGCAAGAAAAGGGAAAGGAAGAAAAGCAAGGAGTAAGGAAAGGAAACCACGATAAAGCAACTTCAATAGGAATACTTGTAGGTAACCTTTTTCATGTGTCATTTCCCAGTTGGTTTGGACATGCATGTTGTTGCATGTTGGTGTATGGTTCTATTGTTGTCAGTGGGATGGTTTTGTTGGCTTATGATAGTGGTATTAAGCCTAGCCTTGCCTTTTTCTGAATGTCATGTATGTTTGTATGTTTATCTTGGTTTTGATATTTGGTTTTTCGGATGGATTTGAAAGTTTGGGGCAGAGGTGGTTGCAATTTTCATTCCCAAAGGCCTAATAATCCCTTGATTTGTTTTGGCGGGATACACAGTAAAGCCTGAGGGAGAAGTTCTAGTTTAGAGCCTAGTGATCCATGTTTATGTTGTGGTACATCCTGAGAGATTGGTCTCAGTTTACGGCTTAGTGATTTGGGATTGGATTCTGGTAAAGCTTGAGAGACAAGGAGATGGAAAATTCCTCAAGGATAGTGATGGATTCTGGATGGCATTCCAAGTTTGGGTTGGTTGTGATCAGAGAACTAGTTTTGGTGTGATCACGGTTTGATGAGGGTGGAGGTGGTTTAACCTCTGGATTCCCTTTGTTGTTCTATGAGATCCCACATTTATGCTTGGAATATGGCACGGGGGTGACTGGTTGAAAGAGATATTTGGTTCATCCATGTCTATAGTTGGGTGCTATGTGGAAGCCCCGAACCTGGTCGGGTTTTCCTATGATTAAAAAAATCTAAGATGTCTTAATTTTTCACTAATTTACATGTATATTTAATGGTTTCCATATCTCTGATATTTGTATGGTTTTATGTTGGTTATAAGCATGGTTATATGATTGGTTCATGGCATGGTTATTTCATGTATTTACTTGTAATTGTTGAAAGGATGGATGTAAAACCTAATTGATGATATATTAATTCAATGGAGAAGGAGGTGATCCTTCTAGTTATGTTTCATAAGTTCTTTTAGTCATTTATGCTCTATCTTGTATCTTAGACCTATAGGTTGCATTCATGCCAAGTGTTTGACAAAATTTCAGTCCCTATTGGGGATGCTCAGCCCTAGTCCTAAGGTTGATTTTGAGTTAGCATCATTTTTATCATGTCTTCGATGGATTATGAAGGTTGTAGCAAGTTCTGGGCAGAGGCCTGGATTCTAGGCTAGCAAAGTGGCTCAAATCTTGGGCTTGTTAGCATAGGTCTACTGAGAAAAGTCCATAAGCACTGACACATAGGCATATGAGAGTGACTTTTGGTTGCTAGTTATTGTCTTCCCTATAGCACGAGAGCAAATTTGAGTTAAAAGGCTTAAAACATCAATGGGACCCAGGGCAGGATGTTTGAGTGGTTGACATGCCTTTTGTGAGTGTTGTTGCTAATGTGGATGGGTTTGTTTAATGTGTTCCATTAATTCCATTTCCTTAAGGTTACCAAGGAGCTTCAATCCCTTATAGTGACCTATCCCATCACATGTTTTCCCCGACTAGTTGATTTCTTGGGTGGACCTAGGAGGAGGGGTGTTATAGAATGGCATCAGAGCATGGTTGCGCTCTCTTTTGGTCAGATACCACAAGTTGGTATTAGAGCATGGTTGTGCTCTCCTTGGGTAAAGGTTCTTGGTCATGCCTGCATATTAGTTGAATGTCTATCTCTTACACTTGCATGCATGTGATTTTTGCATTGCATCATGTTGATGATGATTGTAGTAAGGTTGTCATGAGGAACTTGATGTGATTTTTTTGGATGCATCATTGGAAGTATATGACTAGTTTCATAGGTTATATGTCACTTACATGTTGATTATATGTCACTTGACTACATCCTTTTATGTCAGGTACATTCTTGAATGTTTTGATTACATGTATCGTTCATGTAGGTTGATTACAAGAATTGATTTCTCAGGTTTATTACAAGAATTGATTTCCTATGCTCGACTACATGTGTAGTTGATTAGGAATTTCTTATGCATGTTAATAGTTGCATGTGGAAATGTGTGTAATGGAGTAATGGTTGTTTTCATGCATGAGGTCATAACATGCATTTTTGATATAGCCTTGCATTGATGATTGGACCCTAGCTAGAATGATGTTTATGCATTGATGCACTTACTTTTTACGTGTATATATGCTATTATGTTTATGTTATACATGTATCACGTTGATTTGATGATATTTTGTTGGCTTATTGGGGCCTGACCCAGGTTCAAAGTTAATTAGCCAAACAAATCCCTATACTACTTTCCCTTTCTGCAACAGTCTGCGTAGCGCGGACTAAGGTCTCACTCGAAGTAGTATGGGAGGGCATTGGAACCAGGTTTCCGCACCCTTGAGATGTCTGAGGGGTTGATTCGATCCAATTGTTAGGTCCTTCACATAGGTTACTTCACGCACTTCTCTGGCCTTGACGACTTCATCTATCTACCTTCGTGCAGCCCTACCTAGGGTGGTGGGGCTTTTGTGCTGCTAGAGCAACGCTCTCCGCTAATTCCCTAAGTCACACTTGAGATCTTACTTAGTTTCCTACACAAATTAGTTTCCTTCGCATAAAAAGGTGCCTTATATCATATTTATTAATTCAACACATTCATATAAGTTCGCGCATGTAAATAAATAGTAAAATTGCTATTCATGCCCAATAACATATAACAAAGGAAAAGATACACAGAAATATGATATAACTTCTCTTTTATTAATTATTCCCACAGTTACAGACTTGAACCGCCATACTCACTTAGCTGCAAGGGTTTGCACACTCAGCTGTGGACTACTTGGCCTCTGCACACTTAGCTCCAGAGCCTTCTCCTACTCTATGACTGAAAACCAATACACTTGATTCAATATCAATCTCTTTTAATCATCCTCTCTATCCTCTTTTTTCTTTACTTAGAGCCTCGCTATATTTATACAATCCCATGGTCCATGGACCATGGGTAGATCTTACAAGCCGACTTTACAATACAAAAACAATGGCAGACAACCCTATGACTCAATTATAACTTCTCGCTCCACGCCTACAAATCGTGGAGTCTTTACAATGTACTTTGTCAAAACTTGGGATTTAAGCCCCAAAATATGCCTTTAGGGGGGATTCCATGCCCAACAGGCCCCCAACACAAACATCATGACTCACCCTCGAGTCTCTTTGTCGATGCAGATCTTCGTGCAGAGTCCCTACAACTCTACTCGAATTGCTTCAAGGTCGGCCACTCACTGAGCAGCAGCTTGCTGGATCTCCTGTACACGTTGTTCGCAAACCATGGAGTTGGAACTGCTTTCCTACATCTGTGTCTGCAACCCCTACATTTTTTTAGAGTCATGCGCCTTCTTCTGGCTACTTGGAGCGTGAAGACTATGCCTCTGTCAGTTAGTCAAATAGTCGGGCCACCTGTGTATGGCTTTAATAGACTACCATTCACTTTTCCTTGGAAAGGTTCTCCATTTAGCTTTACCAACTATACTACGCCTCCATCTTTGGCCTCCTTAACAACATATGGTCCCAACCAATGCATTTTGAACTTCCCCATGAATTTTTCAAACTTACTGTCATATAGTAACACTAAATCCTTTACCTTGAAGGTGTGCAACTTAATATGGCGATCGTGCCAGGCCCTTTCACACTGTTTTTGTACCTGTTGATGGAAGCCAGCAAGGAACTGTTTCTCTTCTAGTTCTTCCATTTATGTGAGCCTTTCTTCCAGGGCTTTGCGGTTCGTCACACCTGTGAGTGCTGCTATGCGCAGACTAGGCACAATATACTCCATTGGCATGACAACTTCCACACCATAGACCAATTGGAAAGTTGTCTATCCCATAATTTTCTTGCATGTTGTCCTATAAGCCCATAATACTGCAGGAACACACATATCCCAATTGCTCCACTGCGCGTTACAGACTTTAGTCAGTGCAGTCTCCAGTATTTTGTTGAATGCTTCTACTGTCCCACTGGCTTGTGGGTGATACAATGTGCTTTTCTGATGATACACTTGAAATTCTTTTGTTAGCCCGCTGATTGTGTCATTTAGGAAGTGTGTACCATGATCACTCATCAAGATCTTTGGACATCCAAATCGAGTTAATACACGTTTGAATAGAAACTTCGCAGCCGTGGCAATCGTGCATCTTAATGTGGTAGGTATTGTTTCCTATATTTGGCATACAAGGTAGGGATTTTTCACCTTGCATTCAACATTAAGATGTGATTTTTATCTTTTCCATAGGATCAATTCCACTATTTTGTAACATGAACCTTTATTGTCATTTTATAAGTGTTTTAAGTGGGTGGTAGGCACTACATTTACATGAGTGCTCTAGTTAGTACCTTGTTAGCCATTTGGTGCTCATGCTATAGGCATGGTACCCCTCTTCAGTCCCACCGTGATTTTTTAATGAAGTTTCATTGCTTCCTTTTAAAGCTTATTATGGCCATTTCCCATGGGGCTGACATTGTTGAGTTGTATTATTACAATAAATTTAATTGTTTGCACTTTTGAGCCTAATGTTGACTTCAACTTGTTCTCTTATTCCCTTTTTCTTATGCATTATCATTAGTTGCTAGCCTTGCATCCTTTTCTTTTGTAAATCAACACCTTTATTCTTGGAGGACATATTCCCCGAGTGCCCATATATTGTACGCCTTTCTTGCATTAAGCATAGGTATGTTCCAAGTGCTTAAACTAGTTTTCTTTCCCACATCACTCATTGTATCCATCATATATTAATATTCTTTTATTCATTTTCAAGGTTTTATAATATGAAAAAGTTGAAAAAATAAAAATATGAAAAAAATAGGGGATCGAAAGAAGTGAGTTTTCAGTTTAATATTGAAAGCAGTCATAAATCATGTCACCGTTGTACAAAGAACCAAGGTATGAGTCTTTCTCTCATTAGTTTGAGTTATAGTATGACTTTAAGAGGTTGAACCTTGTTTTTTGATATTTTTACTCATTCAATTGGTTACTCTTCCAATCATATGGAAAATATATTGATGCCTCCTCTGTCGCAAGCCTATATCATTGTCCATTCTCGAGAATATGCTACTCAGGTCACCATTATGTCATGCTTATGTTCAAGGACAGTTAAATCTATGTTGACCATTTTTCAATTGTTTCCTAACTCAGTTTTCCAACCTTCTCATTTGTCAAGGCACTTTCAATGTTAACAAGTATCTTTCTTATACACTCATGTCAGTGTGGAAGGTCTTCATTTACTTCTTACTGAAATTTTTACTCTCATCAACTACAACACATTGAGCATCAAACCTAGAGTAGAAATGTGACCATATTTTCATTATTGATAGGTGACCTTGTCCTCAATAGAGACATTTATTATTGGTCATTCATTGAATGATCTCCTTTTTGTTCGATGTCAACACATATATTCACACATTGGAACTTTTCCAACAGGGTACTTTTTCCCACTTGCATGCGGAATTCAACAATGTAGTTGATATGTTGTCAAAGAAAGGTATTTCAATGAATCTGGGTTTCATCAAATTTTCGATCTACAAGCAAGGGTGCCACATAAATTCCGATTTTTTCCCTTGGAGTTTATGGATAGATCCACTCTTTCAGTTTTTTTGTTTTTTTTTGCATGACAATACCAAGGTTTTCCAACCCACTTTTTCTGGGGGTTATAAATTTGCCTACTTGATGATGGTTATTTGTTACACAATTAATTTTATTATGCTTTTTTGGTGAGTCTCCTAGCACCCGGGTTAGTGATTTTTTTTGGCATGAATAAGAATTGGTTGTGCAAGTAATATTTGTAAAGATGGATATAATGTATCAGTGTTTAGATACCATGGGGTTAAATGCTAGAAGATGCATATATGTTAATCTATATTGATGTAAACATGGTTTTTTCTTAATGAAAACATGTTTGATTTTTCTTTCCTAGAAAATATTCACACAATGGGATTTGTCAATGCATTGGGTTTCATTTGCACCATTAGTGGGATTCCTCACTTCTATCAGTGTCTTTCATTATTGGTTTTTTGTTATAGGGTCTTCTCTATTGTTATTTCATTTGCTGCATGCAAGAGACACACTTGGCGGTGGTCTTAACAATTCTTCATTTGACTCCCTCCAAATAATGGGCCATATAGTTTCATTAATGTCAATTGATGGGAGATGCCTTAATACCCTCCTTCCATTACATTTTTTTCCATCACCATCAACTCATTTTATCTAGGAACAAGATCTCGAGTCTTATTTATTAACTTGAGGTTTGGTGCCATTAGTGGCAGATTCAATCACTATTGACAGTGGGAATACATCATGTCCCTTGATTGATAGATGCTATAAGTGTTCGAATTCATCCAAATCATTTGCACTTGTTATAATGTACATAGTACCTTGACTCCCATTATCATCAACGATGGGATGTATCATGTTAGTGATATACATCAATGACTAGTAAACAAATGATTACTCTTGTGTTTGAATTCAACTCATTTATTCGCATGGCATAATTTTGTACCCACAGTATTTGGTTTGAAGACCTCGGTTCAATCTGTGAAAACATCTTTTTTTGAGTGGAAACATCACCAATTCATATTGGTAATATCCTCTTTGTTAATTTTCTCTCCATTCTAGTAATATCTTTAATGATGTTGCTCGAGTTGTTGGAAACTACCGCTCTTACTCACATGATTTTGGTACATCATGGAGGATTAATTTGTTCATTCCTTTGCTCCATATACACTCCTAGTACTTTATATATATTGAGATGTAGCTCCATTGTGTATTTCTCATGGCTACGGTCTTTTGACATGGTCCATTGTGTATTTTTTCATGGCCATGCTTATCACTCTTTATGCATATTTAATTGATCTACAAAGTACTTGATTTGTGTCCATGATTTTCTATATCTATGCATTGGTATGTCTGCCTTAGGAAATGAGTCATCTTGATTTGGTTTCTTTTTGGAGGTGGTACTTTTGTCTATTGTTTGGTGAACTCTTCTTGGGTCCACTTAACATGCCCTCCTCGATTAACCCCACTTGACAAGATTAATATTCAAGAGTAATCATACTTAAGAATTACTTATTTTTTGGTTGATTGGAGTAGATAGACTCAAAAATAAACATAAATGCATATATATAGTTTATTAATAAATTGAAGGATGATTACAATGAATGAGGGCTCATGCTTAAATACAGCCCAAGATCCATTTACATGAGGGGCATGATCTTTTACCGTACCCCTTAGTCTAAAAATGGAGTTAATTAAGCTAGAATAATTGTATACATAACATTTCCTCCCTCTCAAAAGAATGCTTTTTCCTCAAAGCATGCATAACAATAGGTGTTGTTGATGAAATGAATTTTCCTCAAAACATGCATACCAATGGGTGTTGTTGATAAAATGCTTTTGTCTCCCAATAATCTTGTTCTTCTGGTAAGTTCTTCCACTCGATCAGGTATTCTTTCATTACTCGAGATCACAAATTACTTTCCCTGGTGGTAACAATTCATTCTGGTTCTAATATGAACTTGTCTTCATCATCTAATATCAGAAGCATTGTCTGTGCTGATTAGTGTTTGCCCACTTCCCTTTTAAGACAAGATACATAGAAAACATTGTCAATTCGACTATTATCTAGAAGGCTTAAGTTGTATGTTACTTGGATGATCTTTCGTTAATATAATATGGTCCATAACACTTTGGTGCCAATTTGTTTTTTCCTTTTTTCTTTAGGGACAATTGCTTGTAAGGCTCAAGTTTAACAAATACCCATTCTCAACCTTCAAATTCTCTCTTTGTTATGTGTCGATCGGCTTGTTGCTTCATTCGATTTCTTAGAATATTATATTTTATTTTAATGTTTGAAAGAATTTTTGGGTTTCTTCTAACTTCTCCTTAACTACTGTAACTATTGCCTCAGAAATGTCTAAGTCCTTCATTTAGGAGGTTCATATCTATACACAGATTGAAATTGTGTCATCTTTGCGGAAGTGTGATACATTGAATTTTACCACCATTGAGCGAGACGTAACCACTGAGCCCACTTATTTTTTTTTTCTATTGCATAACAACAAAGGTAAGATTATAAGCACTTATTGACAGTTTCTGTTTGACCGTGTGTTTGAGGATGATATGCAGAACTCATGTTGAGGTATATCCCAATATGTTTGAAAATCTCCTTTCAAAAATTCCCTTTAAACTTGGGATCTCTATCACTAACAATGAATTTAGTAAATTCATTTAATTTGTAGACATTCTTGCAAAATATCTCGATGATCTCTTTTGTTGAATCTGATTTCTTTATTCTTATGAAGTGTGCATACTCTGTGATTTTTCCTATTACTACAAGAATTTTATCTTTCTCGTTTGACATGGGTTATCCTTCAATAAAATACATTGATATTTCTTCCCATTTTTGGTTTGGGATATTGAAGGGGTGGACCAGACCTTGGTTTATAATGTTCTCACCTTTATTACGTAGACATTGATCATATTTTGCTACATATTTTTGAATACCATTATTCATAACCTTCTAGAAGAATGATTGAAGTGCATTATAGTAGGTTTAAAGAAACCTACATGTCTGGTTGACAGTGAATCATGGGTCTCTTTGAGAACCTTGAATTTTAATTTGGAATTTGGACTTAGGTAAATCCTTTGCTTGTACCACAAAATACTGTTTTTCCATTCAAATTTTGAATTCCGAGGCTTATTGATTATAGCACTTGTTTCTATATAATTTGCATACTCACTTCGGATTTCATTAAGCCATTATGGGATTATAGCTGAGACTGCAAACAAGGATGTTCCTTCATCTTTTCTGGAGAGAGCATCTACTGCCACATTGTCCTTTCCCTTTTTATCTCATATCTACACGTCAAACGCAAGAATTTTTTCAATCCATTTTTATTGTTCTTCAAAGAGTGTTTTATGTTGGAGGATGTACTAGAGACTGTTATGGTATGTTCCTATGGAGAACTTACTTCCCAAAAGATATTGTCTCCACTTGGCTAGTTCGTGCATAATCGCAAGAATTTCTTTTTTATTTGTAGACTTAAGACGTTCCCTCTTATTGAGCTTCTTGTTTTCAAAAACTATTGAATGACCATATTGCATCAATATTGCTCCTATACCAAAAATTGAAGCATCACATTTGATTATAAATAGTTTTGAAAAAACAAGAGTTACTAATACAAGTGCTTTAGACATAAAAAAATTTAAGTCTTTGTTGTGTAGGTAAATCCCCTCTGCGGACAGAGGTGATCCCACTAGCCTAAATGTGGTCTAGCAACAATCAAACAACGCTAACACGCAGGTTCCTAATTGAAAATTAAAGACCGATGATGAGGGCCTACCTCGAATCCAACACTAGTAGTTGTAGAAGAGTCATCGCTCCCGTTCTTTCACTCCAGCTGGTCACAATCCCCACGATCCTCGTGAACGGACACCTGCACACGCAAAGAACGACACAAATACAAGCATAAAATCCAAGAGATACAACTATATATCAGTCAGAAAGGATATAACTCAAACATCATTATAAATACAATAAGAGTGGAACCATAATGATAGTCATCTATTATTATTGATAAACAAAGAAGAATACAACCAAGTTCTGACGTCAAATCCTCCTTTGGCTGGGTGATCAGCAACACATGCCTTGCAAAGCTTGTTGGGAATGGGGAACACGCCTCTCTCTCCTTGGTTACTTGGACAAGGATCTCCTCATTAAAGATGTAGCCTTATGGGGATGAAGAAGGCCTCTTGTAGCATGAGCATAGCAATTCTCAGACTTTGGGACTTAGAATTTGGAGCTTGAAGAGTAGAATTACTAACTAGCTTGTCAAAGGCAAAAGGAAAAGCTTATATAGAGAGAGGAGAAGGAGATAGGATCATCCAAAAGATTCATGGGATTAGCCTTATCATTAGGAAGCTTCCATGAGAGGTGGAGAACTACTTCCCTTCTATGGAGATTCGAAGCCCAACTGAACTAACTCAAACTGGAATCAGTTCATGAATAGGTTAGGAAGAACCTTCGCAAGTTGGTTTGTTAAAAACTTTACCCAACTAGGCTGGCGCGAGTGCGACTCTGAGACAGAGCACCAGCTGGCGCACCCTCTTTGGAGGATTTCCCCCATTGGCGTGAGTGATACACTGTGGAACAACGCCAATGGAAAAAGGGCTACTTTTATGGGTATTTTGTAGAAGGTATCTTCAGGGCATATGAAGTACATACTCAAGGGGATACAATGCAAGTGTTTTTAGGTTATGTCTCTTCTCACAGATCCCATAATAAATCCTCCAATGTGCGGGAGAAGGGGTAACAGGGATAGTGACAAATTACTGTGTAACAGATGCCCCCTAAAGCATGAGGCCCGAGAGAGAGAGGGGTGAAATGCTTTACAAGAACATGGTCAACTGAAAACACGGCCACCGGAGAACCTGCATGAAGAAGTACAACTGATATCTCATGTACATGATGTATGTGGTATGGGCGCAACCATCCATAGCAGAGTACATAAAAATCTGGATCCAATGCATGGACGCAGCCATCCAGTAAGGATCGATAAATAGACTCAGGCATGGTCACAGCCATCGAGTGAATGAGTCATGTAATGATCGTAATAATCCACAAAATCGCAACCTGGATCTCAACAGACAAAATCTAGGGTCTTGCACTCCATCTCAACCCGAACAAAGTACAAGTTCAAGCATGCAAATATGGGAGTCGAAGTCGAACATGCATGAACATCGTCTGATTACCAGTCAATGATGAAAATTGTTAACAGACGCGAGAGGTACCACCAATAATGACAATGGTCCTCAAGGTACTATAGGTACAATCTACGGCGTGCAAATCAGAGAGCCGGCGTCGAACACCCGTAGAATCATTCGATCGGAGGCCAATGATGAAAACCTCACGTCGAACACGAAGAACCTGCCATTGAGGCATGCAGGCTCCAAGGCACCTCAAGGGAGTCTCTAAGTCAACTTCCTGGATAATGAGCTGAAGTCGACAGGAAGTGACCTTGATCGAAGGTGGACCATAATGTTTCCCACATCATCGACACGAGATAGAGAAGGATAAGATTTTTTGTGTGAGGTATCAGAGGGAGGTTGAGTATTCTGTAGAGGTCAACTTCTCTTGAACATATTTGCGGCACGACAACGGACTTGGCAGTATTTGACATCAAATGATCAGGGGTCATGGTGACAGGGAAATGAGCAGATGAGAGGTCAAAGAGGATACCCAAACCCATGGAGGCAAGTGTAAAAACAAGATGAGATGTCCCCAACGAGACACGAATATAGACAAGTGCCATGTTCAAGAGCGACATACTGCCGAAACGACAATAATTGTGATTCCCTTTTTCCCCACCATTTCTGGTGAGTACCCCGGTTATTTCTGGATGACAAGCTTGACGAGGATATCATATGCTTGGGAGGCGTCATTTCGACAGAATCCAATATCATTAAGTTTTAACGAGTCTGACAAAGGAAGAACTTGGCGTCTTTTCATGTTTAGAGAGTTTGAAAAGACAGCGGAAAAGGAAACTCCAGGGGTGTCCTTTTTCGTAAAGTTGTGTCTATCGAGCTCGAAAAATTATAAAACAATGCTCAAAAGAACTGCTCGATAATTACGACCGAGGAGTACTTTTCATGAGTAGTGATTTCGATCTGAAAAAGTAAAAAAGCGATCGAAACCACGTCACTTCGTAACCGTTAACGAACCTGGAACGACAAGGGTCCGACAATATTTTCATTTTTTACACGGTCAGAAAAGGGTTTAAAGACGACCGCCTCTCATTTATGTTTAACGAGTCGAGAGGAATAACTCAGCATTCTTTTCATCTTTAAATGGTCAAAAAAGAGCTGAAAGAAGACCTCCATTTTTATTCTCTTTAACGAGTCAAAAAGGGAAAAAATACTCAGCAATCTTTTCATATTTTACGAGTTAGAAAAGAGCTTAAAGGTGACTCATCCTAGAGGAACGAGTGGTATAAAGGGTAGCAACTGGTTCCGGCAATGGTGGAACTGCTCAAAACATGTAA
>APFE031220743.1:75636-101756 GCA_000404065.3 Pinus taeda | reverse complement strand
TTACTTGAATTTCCAGGCACATAAACTGCTTGGAAACTACTTAGGAATATAACATGTTCCTCTCGACCATGAACTACCTCTTCTAGTTTCCCCCAAGCTAATATCTTCTTTCCCTTCATAATCAACCTCATTTTGACTCCTAGGTGGTTTATTTTATAGATTTTTGTCCTAGCAAATTTTAGCAATGCCTTGCTATAAGGCATGTCAACCTGTTTTCCTAGGCCTTTTCATTTTTGTGTTTTTATTTTTCTTTAAAGGCTGCGTTTTTCTAAACCTTATTATATTATGGGGACGAGCTCGACTGCTAGGAGATGCTTTATCACACTCGCCTTCTTGCCTTTAGAATTTAGTAGGAGGTATGCATCATGAACTTTTACTTGCTTTCACACCCTCGCGATTCTTTATTTCACAATGACTTAGTATATTTTCCAACGAAGTGATTGGATATGATCATTCTCTCCCATCATATTAAATTCATTTATTTCTAATTATTTTCTCCTATGAAATTTTAGGCCACTGCTATTCTTGTCCTTTTCATTAAGATTTTATACTTCCGATTTATCAACTTTCCTCTAAGAACCTTATTATTTTTATTTAGCTATTTGTTTTTCTTATACAACAGGCCCAAATGAAAAAAAATATTACCATTCTTAGCTCTTTGAATCTCATTATGTATCTTTAAGGCCTCCCACTCCTGTTATATATGTCTATCTAGCATCTCTAGCTCAAAGATTTCTTGTTTCAAAATATTTATGGCTGGAGGTTCTTCTGGGCTACTAGACTGAGTTTGTTTTTCTTGATTTGAAAATGATGATTTCCCTGTGGCTTTCTTCTCGAGAGATTTGATGTAATTGTATATTTCTTGCTATACTAGATCTATTTCTGCCTAGGATATGAATATGTGAGATGGCAGTAGGTGACGAAACTTTAATTTTCTATTCTTCCTCCAAATTAACAACATCTGTAGACTATTGAGATGGTTTTTGATTAAGCTTGGCCCTTCTTCTTACATTTGATGGAAGAGGGGTTTTAGTTTTATCTCTTTTCTTATCTATTTTAGCTTCCTTTGTTTTCTTGGATGTGCTTTCTTCATTTTTGCTGGATTTCTTTCTTCTAACATATTTCCTTTTAGTGCTTCCTAAAATTTCAGTAATAGGAGTCTCATCTTCTCACTATTCTTGTAGTTTTTATTGAGGCAAGTTTTTAATAGGATTCTTAGATATTCTCTTCCTTCCTCTTTTTTCTTTGTTGCTGATAGGTGGCTCTTGATCCTCCTCCTTAAAATGATTTCTAACTAGGAAGCTATCCCAATTATCTCATAGGCTTTCAAGATGAAATTTAGTGAGTATTTTTATAAGGTCGTGGTGATACATGGCGTTTTCTATGAATTGGATCCTTTTCTGAACATTCCCATACATTTTCCTTAAGCTATTTAACAAAAAATAAGGAAGATTTATTTTATTCTCTTCGAGAAAATGCATCATCAAACGGATGTGGTAAAATAACATTTAACCAAATCTTCCTTCACAGGTGACAAATTTCTGAATTACTAGCAACAAATTTCTCCATTTACCCGTAAGTGTCGTATTGGGAATTCCTTTATTAAAAATAGTGATATCCATTCCTGGGTTTTTCAAGAAAGTCTTGCATGCTTCTCCTTCAATGCCCCTGTTCTTAAACCATCTCTCTCTAATTCTTGGTTGTCTGGTGGCTTTAGCAATAAGATATTTTGTCACTGAAACTTGATGTCTCCAATTTCAACCTCTATACCATCAAAATCTCTAACAGATGATTTAGTTACTTCCTTACTAAAACCATCAAAATTTTCCACGAACTCCAGCCACTGTGCTTTCTGCAACATTTCTTTCACCTGCGGATATCCTTCCATAAATGTTCTATCGTTTGGTTATGTTCCCACTATGACACCCATGGTTGAGAATTTTGACCTTAGAATTTGCTTCTTGACAGGGTATGAGTCAGGGTTTTGGGATAGTGGCTTTTGATGAGAGTATGAATGAGAGTGAGAGGAAAAATAAGTGAATTTAAGTGACTGTTAGGGTACGAATGAATATGACTTGAGCGATCTCAACAATGAATGCATAATTTGAGACTTGAGTGTTGTGTAATGATGAGGGATGAATAACGGTTTTTGCATTTCATATTTGATATGAAAAGATATTTTCATCTCACTTTCGGCAATGATAGTTTTTGAATTGGTGGTATATCATCCATATAATTCATATACTAATGTTTCGACCCTTATTATTAAATCAAATATTTGCATACCTTTTGAATTGATGATCCTAACATTTGCTCACTCCTTTTTTGCATTGTCTTTTGGTGCTTCCAAGGGTGCATCTGATCATTTCTTCAATTGATCCAATTAGTGGTTCGTGTCAAACATCAACTGCAGAATTCTGTCAAAGCTACATAATCTTATTAATTATGAAGCTAATTATGCTAAAAATAAGCAGAGGGATAAAAAGAAAATAGGAATGGGAAAGAAAATTTAGGATGACAAAATTACTTGGTTTTCACCTTGAATTTTCTATATAAACATGCCAACAATGTTGGTTTTCATGTTTATACAAACCTTATATATATATATAAGAACAAGGCTTGCGAGTCAAGTTAGAAGAGAAGGAAAATCCTTCTTAACCAAATAAAAATCATGTTCTCTTACAGATATTTGATGATAAATTCATAATCTATGACCATTTACAAGGAAGGCAATTATTTATTCATCAATAGTTATGATCCTAACTACACCATTATCAAAAATTGTTTCAATCTCATATGACACAAGCCAATGAGTTTGAAATTTCCCTTGAAAATCTTTTAATTTCGAATTAAAAAGTAATGCCTTCTCTCGTGACATGAAATTTCTTTCTTCGTTATAAACAGTGTAAACTTTGAAACCGGAACTGATACAATTACCCGTTTCATGCAGGTAGCAAAAAAGTGACCTGATTTTGAAAAGGGGCAATGCAGAATACACATATTTTTTTTAAGCATAGTTTTTGGCACTTTAATTTTTTTGTTATGTTTAGTACATTATTTTGAATGTTAGTGATTTTCATGTTTGATTTAAAAAAGTGGTGATTTTGAATCAGACATTTTTTTTAAAAGACCTATTTTTTTTGACTTAAATTTTATAATGTAAGAAATGATGTAATAATTATTTTCCTAAATTTAAAAATTTTTGAAGTGGTCTTCTTTTATCTAATATATATATATATATATATTATATAATATATATATATATATATAGTATATAGTGAGGGTTTTTTGTTGTTTGCGTATTTAAAGAAGAATGTCAATATTTCAAATTTTGATATTTCTACATATTTATTACATCGTTAATATTTTTCAATACACATCAAATAATTTTGTCTCTAAAAAACAATAATTTTTACTAAATTGACTTAAAATTAACCCATTTTCCAACATAAATATAACAAAAAATTACACATTGCGATAACTTTTTGCTAGAAATGACATGTCAAAATCACAATTTTTTATAGCGAAAAATTCAAAAAAATGGTAAAATAATAGGTTTTTTTTTTTTTTTTTTTTTTTTTTTTTTTTTTTTTTTATATATATATGAATTTGATGTAAAATAAAATAAAATAATAATCATTGTTTTTTTTTAAATAATGATTAACATAAACATTAATTCGAAGATGACATAATACAAACATTGAACACATAACAACATTAATTGAATGCTTATTCTTCTCATAAAATGTCAAAGTCAAAACATTACAAGTATAACTAATTAATAGTTACAAAAAATGAGTTTGATTTCCAAAAATAACTTATAATTAATCAACTATATCACATAATCCAAACTCTTCATCCTCTAGAATTTCGTCATTGCCTTCTTCCATAATATTTTATGTTTCATTTTGTTCATTTTCCTCTTCTAATGGATCTTTGATGTGTGCAAATCTTCCAATGTATGTCTTTCCAGTCATTCCATGTAATAGTGGTTGAGGTTCCTTTTCCTTTGTTGCCACACGTGATTCACTAAAATCCCCTTTCTTCAACCCAATTTCTTGTATTGCACATGGAGAATATTGAAGAGCATTAATTCTTTGCTGAATAAAATTTCACTATACTGGATCTTTTTCAACGGCAATGCAATTTATTCCTTTTTGAAGGCAACATGCTAGTGTTGTACCTAATTATCAAGCACAAAATAAATAATGAAGTAAATTAGTGTAATGATTTATAAATTAAGAAAGATATTTAAATTCAATTCCATATAATAAAACTTACCAGAGCTAGAAAATAAATCTAGAACCCAATCTCCGTCATTTGAACATATGTTTATAATATAGTTAATCAATAACTGTGGTTTTTGATAAATGTTAACTATATCTCCTTTTGCTTCTTTGTCTTCATATGTTAGTTTTCTCACAACATCATAAGCCAATACTTGGCTATGACTATTTCCATCTAGCCAATTAAAATCATAGACATATAGCTATCATCATTTGCCCAACTATCAATATGGATGAAATAACAATCATTTATAAATGGTTGATCTTCACGGTTAAGAAGATTTGACTTTTTCCTATAACATGAAATAGTAAAAGTTCAATTAACTTGTACATAAATGAATTTTTTAACATTAATCAAATATACATTTTCAACGACTTACCACGTAAGTTGCATCCTTGAGTTTGTTTTCCCCTTGAAGCTTGAAAATAACATTGCCAATTGTGTGTCTAAATGAAATGTCAGAAATATCCATACTAGTGACGATGTGACTTCTAGAAATCCGCAACCACTTTACTAAGAGCTTTATAAGTATAAGGGTTACTATCATAGCCAATGTTTGGGATATTGAAACCATGGGGAATATCTACAATAACTAGGGCATAATCCCTTTTAGGTATGAGTTTAGAAATGTCTTCATAGTCACCTTGTATTACTTGATATTGAATAGTGTCAAGCCCATTCCAAATAAAGAGTAGAGTTGGATCAAGTTCAACATTCCTAAGACGTTGCTTCTTCAATGTTTCAACCTTAATTTTTTCAATAAAGGTTTTGAAACTATTTGGCACTCCATTTGCATCCTTCCTCATATTTAATAAAATAAACAAATATATGTATAAGTTATAAAATAAAAATAATATACAGATAAATAAAAATGTATGTATAAATCAACATACCTTTTTAAATGCAAGATAAATTTTTTTTTAGTGTTGATTAAGAACTTGAATCTAGATAGTTGTCTACAACATCATCCTAACTATCTTCATTCAACAATTTAACCATTTGTTATTGTATTTTCATGTAAACTTTGTGACTGCATAGATAAAGTAAAAAAAGTTAATATAATGATATTTATAACAAATACTACCAATAACAATATGTTATATCTAAAAGAAAAATGTAATTTAGAAATAAGTAAAAACAATTCAACAAACTTACTTTTGAAATTCCTGAGACATTTCCTCTAATGATAATTCCCCTCACCTCACACGAGATAATATTGCTTTGAAAAGTTTTTCATCCTTCACTCCTTGCAATACTCTACAAGGTGTGATAGTCATATCTTCTGGAAGTTGCTTCATTTCAGGACCTGATTTACTGTTGCTAAATATCAATGGTTTAGACTTTTTGGCTTTCTGGTTTTTAATGCCAATATTTTCCCACATGATAAAAATCTCATTAATCAATTCCCATATCTCTTCAGTTGTAAATTCCAACTGGAAAATGTTATCAATACCTCTGAATAAATTAATATTACTCTATTTCCTTTTGAATTGATTTTCTCCTCAATTTGATAGACTATTTCCATACAGCATCCCTTTCGGAAATCTACAGTAACATTTATCTTATCCCCACCAAATTTTTCTTCAAATTCACTATGAATAAATCTAACCACTTGGATGAAAGTCATAGCCATCCTATATTCATTATATGAATTATGATCCCATGCCACTAAATTTGCTTATGTATCTGATAAACCAACATAAATGATACATTTAATTGTTTCAAAACTTGGGTTATTGGAATATTCCTCCATCAATTGTCTTTGAGCTTTTACAGAATGGTTCCCCCTAAGCAAATAATAGTTGTATTCAAACATTTTGACTTATCAAATGCTTCTTTCTTGGGAACTCGAATTAGATCAACAAGAAGCACATAATTAACCACATGAGCATATGGATTGTACCTCATCAATGTCTTCGAGTTGTGAACATGAAGGTGGTGTGGCTTTCTGATTTGATATTTACATTTTCTTCACTTGCCTTATAGATTTGTCTCACATTAAGCTGAAATGTACGACCACCCTCAATTAAGTTTCTCTTTGTCAAGTTTTGTCGAATGGCATTTTGTTTTGTTTTAATAATGTCATCCTCTAAATCAGCGCATGGTGTAATGACTTCTTTGCTTTCTTTTGAAGTTTGACTATGATCTTCACTATTGGTAATGACTACTTGAGAATGTTCAACTTTAATTTTCTTCCTCATAAAATTATTATCATTAACTAAAACAAATTTATTCTTGGGCATTGTTACTTTTGGTCTTTTACGACTCTTCTTTCTAACATCAATTCCAATGTCATCCTCAGTAATGACACCATATTCTTTAGTGTCAGTTTCAACTTCCTCATCTTCAAAAGTAACATGTCTACCTTTGCTAGATTTATCCACTAGAGGCATTTTTTTTTATCCCTTGGATGTATTTTTGTAGCATCATGAATTACTACTTTTTGCTTGTTTCCAATATCTTCTTCTGACACTGAGTAGAAACTGTTGACAAAATTCATAATATCATGCTCTATGAAATGAAGCCTCCCAACATAATTGAAAAAAATTCAACAAAATTCTGTAAAACAAAATATCATATGTCAATAAAAATTAAGTTATAAAAGTATAATGAGAGAGTTACAATAACACAAAACACAAATATAAATAGCAATACTTACGATATTTTGTGTAATCTCATTTATGAGTTGTTTACACAACTTTGTAGATACCTCTCTCGTGTCATACAATGAATATAATAACCAATATTTAATCCTTTCATGTGACTTGGGTGGTTTTGTAGGTATATAAACAACTTCACTATCTGCTACCGAAAACATGTCTATGACCTTTCCCATCACCTCATAAATTCTAATATCATTAGGTATATTAGCATATAGATATATCTGCACATCTCCGCTTTCTCTTTCTTTCACATGCCATATATTTTCTGGAAGTTTCACTTCTTTTGATTTCTTCCAGTATGAAATCGTCTTCTTATCGTTTGGGGCACTTGAAAGATTTGTAGCTATCAACTCAGATTTGGTTCATTTAATAATGCTTTTTAACGATGCACCTTTAACATTCTTTGGTCTAGAAAGATTCAAGAAAATCTTCTTTGATGCCATTTTCTTACAAATTAGACACATATAGAAATAAGTAAATTACAAAAATATAATATCTTAAATTAACAAACAAAACAATAAAAGATAATTAATTTTGTAAAACATAACAATTTAAAATAAAAAATAAAAATAAAAAATTTAAAAAATACAGCCCCTACTGCCCCACCCGGAAATCGGCCCGCCACCCGGGGCGGTCGTTGGGCCACAACAGTTGGGCGGGGGAGCTAGGGGCTAGCCCTGCTGCCCCACCTCGATGGCAAAAAGGCCACCCGCCTACCCCAACCAAGCCCCCCACCCCACCCACCCCACGCCCCCCCCACCCCACCTCGGGGGTTGGTCGGGGTGGGGTGGCGGGGCCGATGCCCAACTCCCTGCCCCACCCCTACAGCCCAACAAGATCAGCCTACCACATTGGTGGGTTGTTGGGTGACTGGGGTAGGGTGGGGGGACCAATCCTGTAGTGTCTTATCTAGGGTGCTAGACTGGGCTATATTTATTATCGACCAGGGTGTGTAGACTTAGAGGCGTGTGCCTAAAATATATAGACATAAAGGATCTAATATAAGCCTACTCTTCCTAATTACAATGCTACGATTTGATTCAATATCAAACTATCAACCAAGTATCAACTAAGTATCAAACTATGTATCACTATCAACTAAGATTCAGTTCGTAAAACGTTGTGTATCACTGTAATTAAAGATTTTGGTCTCCTTACAGAGACATCAAACATAAAACCTTTGTTCAGTGCTACTCAACATTCATGAACATTCATTAACAATCATACAAAGTGAAAATCGTAAGCATACAGTTCATGACAGTGCTTTACAAGGTAACCCTGGATCGAATCCCTTACAGGATATGATTCACGATCCAAATGATAATCTATTCAAGCGCATGCATAAACATGTGAACAAACACATTCATAGATATATAAACATGGACAGGAATCGATTTAATCACTGCGCATATATATCAATATCAAATACCCTGACTGTAAACGCAATTAAAATGACAACAGTATACCATGTACGCAGGGCCTGTCCGCGTTCTTGGTATACTGAGCTTGTTATCCCACGATCACCAAATCAAAACAACGCACTGTGATTATAATGCAGGTCTGTTTGTATTAAATTCGAAGCTTTGTTCGTGAAACAATAATAGTGATAAAAACGTAACCGAACATACAACCGGGTTCAGAACTTATATTTACATATGGTTCACATCCCTTGAAAATGGATGTACATTCATGAGCGGCTATTGTCGATTTTACCAAAACACTAGTTTGAAAATGTTTTTATCCTAGCTGACATATATAAAAAAAAGGAAACAACTAAAAATCGATTTGGACTGTGACTGTGTGCTATTGCTGCCTTTGTCGCCAACATGCCATAGTTGACTAGTCGTTGACCGCGCATGTAGGAGGGTTGTTTCCGCTGGGGGATAGGTGCTCGTCCATGCTTGGACATTCGCTTTTCACCAATATCCTTTGCTCTGGCCTGGTTGTCATGCCACATGTCAAACAATAAGCCATTTACAGAATGTTGGGACTTCCTATAGTCATTTTGCCCAAAAACTCCTAATTTATTAACACAAAACCCTTAAATCAATTTAAATGCAATTTAATAACTATAAGACTATTAATTAATCAATTTCCAAGGGATCTAAGGGATAAATGATGAAAAGAGGTAGGCAATTGTCATGTTTTGGGAGGGAAAAAGGGGTCATAGAATGGTACCAACAAATCCCCAGCCCCCTACCCGACCCTGATAACCCAACAAAATCGGCTTGCCACCCTGGTGGGTCATTGGGATGTTGGGGTGGGGCATGGGGGCTGGCCGCCAGCGCCCACGCCACCCCAGTGGCCCAACAACCGCCCAAAAATCCACCCGGATGGGATGGGGTTTGGCATCCAGCCCCTGCCCCACCCCAGCAACCTAATGGCCTACCAAAGTCGGGCAGGGGCTGGTGGACAGCTCTCGATCACACCCTGACGGCCCAATGGTCCACCGCCCCACCCTGGTGGCGGGCCATTGGGCCACCGTGGTGGGGCAGGGGCACTAGCGCTGAGCCTGCCATCCCACCCCGATGGCCCAACTGCCGGCTGAGGTAGCAGGCCGTTGGGAAATTGGGGAGGGGCAAGAGGACTGGCTGTCCAACCCCTCGCCCCACCTCGACAACCCAACAACTAACCGGGGTGGCAGGCAGTTGGGCCTCCAAGGTGGGGCAACCCCCCCATACCTTCCCCCGCACCCCCCCACGGGCCTGTTGGGATGCCGGGAGCATGATCGGGCCCACCACGCCCGCTGCAGATGTAGTGGGTAATTTTGTATGATTAAAATTTTTACTTTCTAAAAAGAAATAAATTTCATTAAACTGATTTAATTTTAAATTTGCACACACGTAAAAAAGAAGCTAACATTTCAAATGCAATAATCCTCCATTTAATATGTGATTGATAACCATGTAGTTGCTCCACAAATTCGCTCTGAGTCATTTAATGAAACTCGAAAAACATTGATGTGATGTGAGGAATAGTGATAATAAAATTTATTATATAGCAGAAATTACGAAATTGTTTTATCGTACGGTTAATGTGAGATTAATTTGTTTTTACAAAAACTTTAACATGTAAATTTTTGTATGGAAATATATGGAAAGTGAACATTACAGAATTATTTTATAGCATTGAGAATGTGGGATTAATTTGTTTTAGAAGGGATAAAAAAAATATAAAAATAAAATAAAATTCAATTGTCTAGTAAATATTATATAGTTTAAGTAATAAATTAGTTTAGGTAAAAGATTTAGTTTACAATTTTAATTTAAAAGATTTATTTCATAAAAAAAACTAGTTAAAATTTTTCAATAAATTGTATAAGAAAATTATGGAGGGAAAACTTTTGGCAAAAAGTTTTAGAGGGAAAATTTTGAGGGAAATTTTCATTCTTTAAGCTATATATTATCATTAGGAGAGTTCGCATTTGTATCATTTTCTATTTGAAAGGCATGGATTCTTCTGATAGTGAAGTTTCGCTTTGTGAAGCATCAACATCTTCATTGCATAACAACTCTATTCATATTGATGAATATAACATAAATTCTTCCACTACGAATAGAGAGTCAAATCTTTCACTTAGTCCTAATACTAAGGACTATGTGATCATCACTAATGAAAGATGTGATGAAGAATTTCAAATAAATAAAGAGTCACGGTTTCCACTTAGTCCAAATCCTATGGATTATGAGAGCAACAATGATGGAGAGCATGATGAAGAATTTCAAAAGAATGGAGTGTCACGGTGTGCATTTAGTCCTAATCCTATGGACTATGACAACATCAGTGACAAAGAGCATGATGAAGAATTTCAAAAGAATGGAGTGTCACGGTGTCCACCTAGTCCTAATCCTATGGACTATGAGAGTAGCACTAACAATGCACATGATGAAGAATATCCAATAAACATCGAGTTAAATTTTCCATTTAGTTCTAATTCTAAGGACTATGAAAGTAGTACTGAAGAAGGGGAAGATGAATAATATCCTCCAAGTTAGTATTTCAAAAGCACAAATGATCATAATGAGGATAACATTCCTTAGAATGATGATGAAAATTCTTATTCAAATGATGATCCAATGATGGATATGTTTCTAAGAAATATTGTATCGAGGAGTAGGAGTAGACCTTTTCGTATCAATCCAAGATGTTCTAGTTATACAAGGGGTAGAGCAGAATATCTGATGAGAAGAAGTTCTATCAGCGCTCTCATTTGAAGTGAATGTTGTCAAAAAGACTACTTCAAACATATGGATTTCAAGTTTGCATTAGAGAAAAGGAAGAGATATTTGTCAATGAATAAAAGCATGAAAAATTCATATTTAGTGGGGTGCATGCAATCTACATTGTCAGGTTATGATTATCATATTGGGTCTTTATTTATCTGTAGAAAGGCTCTCAAAATGTTTCATTCAATGGGTAATTTTTGTCTCTTAAGAATTCAAGAAAATTTGAAAAAAGATCCCACATTTTATTCAGAAGCACGTCATAAATGATAGTTTGGGCCATTATCAAATACCGCAATGTCATGGCTGAAATATTTGTTTTCAAAGCATGGAGAGTGTATGCCAAATATAGAGGAAATACATATTCCAGATAATTTCTCAAGACGAGAAATCTACAAATTATACAAAGAATATGCAGAAGGTGTTGAGGAACATGGTTGATTTATTACATATCAATGTTTTGTGAAGGTATGGAAGAAATAATTCAACAGTGTTCATATTCCTAAGAAGACAAGGATGGGGATTTGCAGTACATGTGCTTCTCTTAAATAAAAAAGGGATAAACGTGAAGGTTCAGAAAGAGGTAAGCATTCATAACTTTAAATTTTAAAATTATATAGTCATCAACTATGAAAACATATTTCTTAATGACTTTCTTTTACATTGTGTAGATTTCATTGTCAAAGAACTTCAAGAGCATCACGAACAACAAACAAATGAAAGGAAAAAGTTGTACACGCATCGAAATAAGTCTTATGATAATACAAATAAATATTTGGGTTTGATAATTGATGGTACGGACGAGAAGAAAACACTTTTACCACATTTTGTTTGCATGCCCAAAAATTTATGGGAAGAAAATTTTAATTAGTATCACTTGGTCTATTGTATGGTCTTCAATGCGAAAATGTTGCCAAGGGTGTACTTCACAGCTTCAAATATTCATAATGGTGCAAATTTGACAATAACCATAATTCATGATGTGCTTTCTCATTGGTCTGGTAATCTTCCTAAAGTTTTGTATCTACAATTGGACAACACTTTCCATGAAAAAAAAAATCATATTGTTTTTGGATATCTAAAGATTCTTGTTGAATTGAGAATTTTTCAGAATGTAGAGGTTCGTTTCCTTCTTGTTGGGCACACTCATGACCATATTGATCATATTTTCAGTCGTTTTTCAGTCACATTGAGGAGGAAGGAAGTTGGGAGCTTACCATGATTAATTGAATGTATTAAAAAATCATACATGTCAGAGCCTACTATTGATGTGTTGGAAGAAACTATTTACATGTGAAGATTTATTTTGCGATCGCATGGTGAAGAGAAATGCATTGAACAACTTAATGACATTAGCTTCCAACATCAATTTCGTACCAAAACATTTAATGGGAAAACACTAATATGGGGCAACAAGTATTCAACTACTGCAAAATGGGCACCGTCATTAGGTTTGCAATTTTTGAAGTTCATTTCACATCATCCAATATTTACATCAAATATATTGTTATTACAACCAATTGCTGAAGTTCATAATGCATGCAGACAAAATAGAGACATAAATTATTCTAATTTCCTAGAAGAAATTAAAAAGTTTATTAGATATACATACGAGTACTTTGATATTGTTGATTCAGTTTGGTGGGAGTCATTTTTCAATAATCAAAGTGATATAATTTCAGGAAAAACAAATGAAGATATACCTTTGAAAAATCCATTTATTTGGAAACAAAATGTGCCAAATGAACATGAGGAAAGAAACATTATTGAACAACAACAATATCAAGGTATTATTAATTCTTCACAGGCAGAGGAAAGATAGATGTATATTGGTTCCAAAAGATCTCGTGCACAACATGAAGCCATGGAATACGTTTACAGGGGTTCAGTACAACGTATTAAGGAGGGTTGCATGATCACAGTGCTACCAAATGGAGATTCCAATGGCTATCCATTCTGGGTTGCTAAGGTTATAAAGGTCATTACAAAAAATGAAGATGTTGCAGGTGTTGAAGTACATTGGTATGCCACAAATACACACTCATTCAATGGTGTGTATAAGATAGAGATGGTAGTTGATAAAAAAATTGGCGGAAAGAGAAAAAGAAAGGGTACAAATATAAATCGTTTCCGCAAACACCTCTTAAAATTGGAGGATGTTGACATACTTGTTTATGACTTCAATTTAACAAAGAGAGGAAATATTCGCTTCAAGACAATAGAGATTCTGTAAAGGTTGTTACCAGAAGGAACAATGTTGAGATGGGAGTCTGCTGAAACCAGTCTTAGATCCAGAAGAATTTTGAAACTTGAGATGGTGGGCATGCATGTGGACTTAGATGGGGCACTAGTTGATGAAAGAGAAGAATATGGAACATCTTCATCTGCATCCAGTCATTCATTTGAAGAGTTGAATTCTGATGGTGTGCAAGAAAATATGAGTGATTTTGAATAATTGTCTAAGAAAGTTTATATAAATGATGTTTACATCGTATCTTGAAATAAAAAATATGATTTCCATATGGTGTTAAGTCAGAAGTTATGAGTCATTTTTATGTTGTTGGATTATACGTTTTAATTATGATGATTTTTATAGTTTAGAATATCTACAATGCAACAATAACTTAGAGATATAATGTATGTTTCATTCAATTTACAAATAATGAAATTTTGATTAATTTAGTCATGTAATTTGTTCATAATGTCATGGTTTTTTAGTTTTACGGTTGAAAATTTTCCAATTTTTTTTTGTATCTTTAATTTTATGGTTGAAAACAATTTGACTTTTAGTGATCTTTATTGCCATGTTATTATATGTTTAACAACATGGATGAAAACTAATAGATTTTTAATATGTTTCAGAACCCATTATTTTATCTCTATCGTCATTACTAAAACATGTTGAAATTATACTTAGGAAAGAAAAACGTTATTCTACCAAAAACATTAGTGTGTTTTTTCATAAAAAACAGTTGTTTTTGGCACATGAAAATTCGGTTTTACTAGCATTTTTTAAAAATGTTGAAAATTGACCCTAGAAAAAAACCATCATTCCAGTGTCAACACTTTTCATTTTTAGGGTGTTTTTTGCACAATTTTTGCACAAAAAATTCATTTTTACTGCCATTTTTCAAAACATTTTCAAAATTGACCATAAAAAAAAATTGTCATTCCAGTATATGCACTTTTTGTTTTTAGCACTGTTTTTTATGTTTTTTCATAGTTTTTGGCGAGAGTTCCCATTTTGAGTTTATAGCTTCAGTTTCAAAGTATACATTGTTTATATTTGACATGTCATATGGATCTCTATTGTTGAACTAGATTGGTTCTCTGAATTACATCTTGTCTTATCTCATCAAGTTCATTTAGCTGCTCCATTCTTTGTTTTTGTGCTTCTGAAAGACGAAGACCAAATTTAACTTCTGGCTTGAAAGTTTTTAATTGAAACTCAATAGGAAAAAGCAATTGCTTCCCATAAACAATTTCATAGGGAGTATTCCTTGTAATGATTCTCCATGTGATATGGTATGCCCATAAATCTTCTAGAAGCTTTTCTTCCCAGTCTCTTCTATGCAGATGCACAATTATGGTGAGAATTGCTTCCATTACTTTAATAGTGGACTCCACTTGTCCATTTTCTTGAGGATTATATGGAGTGGAATTCCTATGTTTTATTTTGTACTCCTCCATTATCTTTTGTACCAACTTGGATGTGAATTGAGTACCTTGATTTGTTACAATTTCCCTTGGGACACCAAAACGAGTAAAGATATCCTCGAAAAGAAATGAAATTACAACATTTTTAATAGAAAAAGGAAGTTCTTTAGCTTCTACCTATTTTGTAAGATAACCAGTGCAAACAATAATGTGCCTTTTCTATCTTGATGGTGGATTGATTGGACCAAAAATATCCAGAGCCCATTTTTTAAAAGGCTCAATAAGTACCTGAGGTTGTACAATATTTTCATTAGAGGGAACAAGTTTCCCCATGCTTTGACAACTATCACATCTCTTAACATACTCCTTGGCACCCTTAAAAAAGGAAGGGAAGTAGTATCCTAGGAGAAGGGCTTTGTAGGAGGTTCTTGTGTCAGCGAAGTGTCCTCCACATGGCTCATCATGACAAGATTTCGATATCTCTGGTACTTCATCTTCTCTAACACACCTTTGAATGATCAGATTTGGCCTTGTTTTATACAATTCTTTATTTATCCATGAATAAGATGCACTAATTTGAATTACCTTCCTTTTTTCTCAAGGAGATAAATATGATAGTAACTTCTTTGTAGCCAAATAATTAGAAATATCCACAAACCAAGTTGATTTAGTAGATACTACAAAAATATATTCATCAAGGAAATTGTGTTCTACAGGTACATCATTATTATCATTTTGAATCCTAGACAAAAATTCAACAATTGTATTTTGTTTCCCAAAATAGTGATGTTAAACTCTTATAACAAAAACAACCATATTGTGATTCTACCATTAATGATAGTTTTATTTATTAGGTACCTAATTGCAGAATGATCTGTATGTAAAAAGTTTTGTAAGCAGTAATATAATGTCTAAATTTATCGATGGCATGGACAACAACTAAAAACTCCTTTTTTGTTACAATGTAATTTAACTCTATAGGAGTCAAGCTTTTACTAGTATAATAAATGGAATAAGGAGTTAAATCCTTTTGTCCTAGTACAACTGCTAAAGCTATGTCTGAAGCATTAGTTGAAATGTGAAAAGGTAGTTTCCAGTTCGGTCCTCTAAGAATGGGTGCATTAGATATTTTCTCCTTTGATGTTTCAAAGGCCTTTTGGAAATCAGAATTCCAATTGAATTCACAGTCTTTTGTGAGTAGTTTGAAAAGTGGGGTTGCAATTTTTGTAAAGAAATTTATGAATCTTCTACAGTAACTAGTGAAACCAAGAAAACTTCTAACATCTCTTTGACAAGTTGGAAATCACAATTTAGAAATAACTTCTACTTTAGATGTGTCCACTCTAATTCCATTTCCTGAAATATGGATTCCTAAAACAATTCTCTTAGTAAACATCTTAAAAAGAATTCATGGCTTAATGAGAGATTTTCCTCTTTACATCTAATAAGAACTTTTTCCAAAATTTTAAGAGCTTCTTCAAAATAATTTCCATAAATAGTAAAATCGCCGATATATAATTCCACACAATCATGAATTCGATTAGAAACAATGCCTAATACTGCTCTTTGGAATGTTGCAGGTGCATTACATAATCTAAAAGGAAGTACTTGGTAAGAATAAGTTCCCCATGGGCAGGGAAAGGTAGTTTTATCTTGGTCCTTTGGGGCTACTTGGATTTGATTATACCCGCTAAAACCATCCAAGAATAAAAAATATCTTTTTTGCCAATGTATCTAAAACTTGATCTATAAAAGGAAGCAGAAAATAATATTTTAAAGTGGCTTTATTCGATTCCCTATAGTCAATGCATATTCTCCATTTTCCATTCTTTTTAGGAACAATTACTAAGGGTAAGACCCATTGACTGTCTAATATTGGATAGATGAAATTTACATTCAATAGTTTTTGTAGTTCCTCTTTAAAAATTTCCCTTAGATTTGGATTCAATCTTCTTTGAGGTTGTTGAATTGGTATGGAATTTTCTTCAGTGTAAATATGATGTATCCAAGTACTAGGATCAATTCCCTTCATGTCAATATATTCCCATGCATAAGCAGAGGATTTTTCTTGTAACATCTTTATTAGTTCTTTATTTTCAATTTCTTCTAAATTATTATTGGTATTCAAAGTTTTTTCCGTGAATATTTCAATTTTGGAATTGCCAAGTTTTTCCATAGAATGCAAGGATAGTAGACGAGATGATAAATATTCAATATTGAATTCTTCCTGAAAACTCTGAGTAGATTCACAATATGATGAAGACTCATTATTTTTCATTAAATTCAAAATTTGATCTTCATCATCTATTAGTGAAGTAGAAAAGATTGGTCTTATATCAATGACATCATCTAACCATTCTTCATTTTCAACTTCTATCACTATTCTTGCAGGGGGATACAATGTGAATTTCTTTGTTGAATTTCCATCAGAGATAATCATGTCACCAAATCTACAACTTATGGAAGCATCAGCTGTATCCAACCATGGTCTTTCTAAAATCAATGGATGTTCTCCTAAGTTATTCTTGGGTGTTAAAATCATGAAATCAACAGGATATTCCCAAGAATCTAAGGATACATATATATCTTCTAATACACCATCAATTCTTATTACAAATCTGTCTGCTAATTACAACAATGTAGGTGCGTATTGAAGATTAGGAAGTTTTAGTTGTTTCATATTTTGTTTAATCATGATGTTTATAGCTACACCTAGATCAATAAATTTATTTGGGATCTATACACCGTTGATGCATGTCTTCACAATGGGACTTCCTAGATCAATATATTTTTGAGTTGTTGTTTTACCCATCATGATATATGAAATTTTACTGATTAGTCGGATTATTTTGACTTATTTTCTTTTTCTCTTGGTTTCTTTATGCTCAACTCTCTAATTGTCTTTGCAAAAATTGGTATTTCCTTAATGCCTTGTAGAAAAGGAATTTTTATGAAAGCATTCTTTGGTTCATCTAACATATCATAATCAGGCAATAAAATTTTCTTTTCTACTCCTTCATCAATTTTCAATCTCTCAGGAAAAGGTGTTTTTAAAACAGATACTGAAGGTTGTTCCATAATAGGAGTTGAGTTATTTTGATGTGTTGGAGTAACTTCTTTTTGAGTTTTTTTTCTTTTTTTCATTAAGAGACTTCTCTTCTTTAGAGATCTTTTTACTTTCATGAATAACAACTAATTGGGACTCTTTCTCCAATACTCTACCAGATCTAAGTTGGACATTGTTTATATCTAGTGGAGTTATCATGTAATTTTGGGAATTTTGTCCTTCCATATTGTAAACAGGTTGTGAGTTTTCCAAGGCATTGATGCATTCCAATTAGTTTGTAATGGTTGTGAAAATGGTTGGTGGGTGTTAAAACCTTGAGTTGTATTTGGTTGTAATTTTTCCATGGTCTTTTAGCAATAAAACAAAGAGGATCTACCTGTTTTGGTACTACTTATTCTTGATAAGCAATTTTAAGACTTGTTATTGAGGGACATTCTTTTGTATCATGATTTTCCGCACATATAACACAAGTTTCTCCACCCCTTAGATCAAGAGGAAATTCTCTCAATGCATGTTTCTTTTTGCACTTAGGAGAAAAAATGGATAATGCAACATTCTCAATTTTTTACTTGTTTTGTATTTTAAGCGCATCATTTTGTTCACTGAGACTCCCTAGAATATATTTTTTAAAACTATCAAGAAAATTGCCTAATTCTACTCTACTTACTTTCCCAGCTGCAGATTTACTAATCCTTGATAAAAGAGTATCTTTTGCATTTTTCTCAATTCTTGATTTGCCTCTTGAAATGTGTATGCATAAATCACAAATTTCTCCAAGTGACAACTAAGAAATGTCTCCCTTACCCATTAGATTAAGAATATAAATCTGCTCATCTTCAATGGATTTTAACAAGAGAGCTTTCAAAGTTTCCTTATCTAGATTATTCATTTTTTCCCTTTTAACATTATAAGAAAATCATTTAATGAAATCTTCAAGATTGTCATCTTATTTCTATACCATTTTAAAGACTTCATCCTTAATATTGTGGGGCATACATTAGTCCTTATATTTCTCTAATAATGTAGCTTTCATTTTTTCCCATGTTCTTATGGAATTTATTCCTAAACCCATAAACCATTTTAATGCTACATCTTTAAGGGTTGCAGGGAATAATTTCAACTTTTCAACATCATGCAGATAATCATATGATCTATACAAGACTTCAAATTCAAGGAGAAATGTTTCAGGATCTTCACTTCTTATTCCATGAAAGTTTGGAAGGATATGGGGTGAGATATTTTTCATTGTCACAGTTGTATCTTCATAAAGGATGGGAAATCCAAAGGGTTCTAGATTTATATCTTCTACTCTCCCTCTTCCTCTTCCTCCACTTCTTCCACCTCCCCTATTTCCTCCTCTTCCTCCTCCAATCCTAGGGTGTTCACCATTCACATTGTGTACCACTTCTTCCCCTTCTCCAACCATTGTAGATTATTCAAAACTAATATAGGGCTTTGGTTCCAAAATTGGGTTTTCAGCTTCCTCTAGTTCCTCTAGTTCTTCTATCAATGTTTTGTTAGAATAAATTTTTTCTTCCTCTTTTTCAGCAAGAACTTCCAACTCTTGAGCTAGAATTTGTTCTCCTGTTGAAGATAGGAAAATTAATCCTATTGTTGGAGATATGGGATCTTCTTCTTCTATTATGGCTTTTGTTAATGGCGTTGGTGAATATCTAAATTGGATTTCGGATCTTAATATCTTAGGGAGTTTTTATTTGCCTACTAAGGATGGAATTTGAGTTTGTGTTAGTGGTGTGGCACTACGAGGTCGTGGTGGGGTGAGTGATGTTGTTGGAATTAAACTCTTACCTCTACCTACAAATCTGCCTCTAGAATCGCTTTCCACATCTATATCATGTTTTTATTTTTAATTATGAAAAGATGAAGTCTTCCATTTACACTTCTGTGGAAATGACGCCAAATGTTTGTTAATTTAATTGTCTTAAATTTTCACATAAATTATCTATCGGAGTTGGTAAACTTGTGAAGTGCAAGTGCACAATACATGCTAAAAGCCTTCGGATTATTAATGTGCATGATTGAGTTATTGAAAATTATTTTCTAAGGATGTTTTGTGTTCCTATGTTACTCTTTAAAGAAAATTAACATATTCAATCTCAATTACATTCCTACTCACTCCTTTCTAATGAAATAAAAAATTCTCTTTACACTTGTAAAATGAAACTAAAGAAAATTTACACTGTCTTATTGAATTAAGAAAAAATTAACTAATCTATTGCAACACAAATTTAATCTCTAATAGCAGAAGTATTCATCTAATGTTCTATCAATCCTTTGCATAAAAATGAAAATGAAATTGACCTCTAGTTAAAATAAGAACCATACATCTTCTCATAATCAATCACTCATGCTTTGAAATGAAATGCTCTAAACAAAACTATAAAGGAATCAACCATGCTTTAAAATGAAATATTTTGAAAGAAAACTATGAAGAAATCACTCATGTTCTGAAATGAAACACTTTGAAATGAAACTATAAAAAAATCTATGAAACGTTTTTGAAATGAAAGTTGTAAATAAATCTATGAAAGGTGTTTATGATACAATTATAATCATTATTGAAATCTTCCTATTGCTATTTAATTAAAATCAATGCTGCATAATGATTATAGAGCATATAAATAACTAAAATAAATGATAAAAAGGAAATATAGAAATGCAAAACCTTCATTGTTTGCAGGGGCCGTCCATAAACAGGTGGTCACGAAACACTAATCACACTTTTAGTTATGCATGAAGCTTCATTCTTCATTAACAGGAAAATGAAGTTTTCAAAACATCACTGTCGCATACATCAAATTCAACCTATGTTCATGTTTTGTTGCACTGTATTTATAAAAGCTCGTGTCAAATAACTGTTCGCGGCTTTTATGCCTACCATTAACTAACAAACTTCTAAACTTAGCTTCTAAGAGGTATCAAAATATTGTTTCCTCACGATTTTCTATTTGGCAAAGAAAATCATCAAGCATAAGATTTTCGGACCCTTGCTCACTTGTTCAACAACACGTTGACTTTCACCCTTTGACCACGCAATCGAACAATGTTCTAGATTACATCCCTTTAGAAAGAAACTTACATATACTAAATCTACTTTATCCTCAACTTAAGTCCCTAACAATATGACCTAAAAGTATGATTTTGTGATGACATTTTCTCGATCTGCCAAGTTAAATAATCAAAATTACTCTTGTAGAATTTTTTTGTAATAACTTAGTAAAATGAGCTACTAATTTGGCACCTCCAATTTTTAGACTCTGTGAACTCTCTGTTTAAATATTCTTTTTTAGTGGCTTTTAAATACATTGTAGTGTGCCCGATACATCCATTGATTGTAAAAAAGAATGCATACCTCTTTTTTCTCAAAATGTGCTCGATTCAATTGTGTTTTAGGGATTTGCCTCCAAATAGTGAATTATTCATATGGTTAATTTCCTGAGTAAAACTCGAACATAACCTCACTAATTTCAAATAACACCTAAACTCTCAAAACATCTTCTCAATCCACAACCCTTCTTTCCAAGATGAAGATAATAATTATGATTATGTATGTCCCATAGGGAACCTTATCCAATCGATCCATTCTATAATATATATAAATTTCAACCATTTTTGATGTTAACAAAATCAGGCTCAAAATGTCTTGTTAAATAAGTGAAAATGTGAAACTAAGATAAGCCATAAGTCACATGTCATATTTACAATACTTAATATCCACAAAATTATCTCATTTACCATCCTAATCATAGATGCACCACTGTTATCCCATTTATTTTCTCACAAATCATTAGGCTACAAGATTTTTTTCTTTTCAATTGAGTAAGGAGATCTTCGTAAGGAACACGTGATTTAGCTAGACCCCGACTTTTCCCTAAATGGATTTTGTTATTCCCTACAAAGAAATTTAACCTACACTTGCCTTGAGAGTACACAAAAAAGTGAGGTTACACATATGGATTGTTTCCTTCTCCAATTGGTGACGAATCATATGCATTTTCTCACAAATCTATGTTTTCGAAATAACACCTAGTTATTGGATTTTAACAGAACACCTCTTGCTCAAGAAACGTGTCCAACACTTAACATCCATCCTTCATCATATCGCAGTATGTCACTTGTCCTACCTGTTTGCAATATATTCCTAATTTGTATCATCATATTCTAATCCCATTATAATCATATCAGGATGAAATTTCTTATCCCCTCATTCTACTAGCCAAAAAAAATTCACACTTTCTCTACATTGGTACTACAATAACATTGTTATAATTATCATGAGAGGATATTTTGCTTCAATCAATTTCTGTTTGTATGGATGATAAGTATCAAAATATTAATATTTTGTATCTTAATCCACTTAAGGAATTTATGTCTGTTATCTTTGGTGCAGTAGTCTTTTATGAGATAAATTAGTTAAATACAACATTATGCATATCAATTCACCTTTTCTGTTGTACTTCTCCCTTAGGCCTAGCTTTGAACCTAAAAATCTGATACCATATGACACATACCCATTTTTTTAAATACATAGATTACTCTTAGCATAATAGATGTTATTTTAACTCGAAATAACCTCATTGTGCTTAATGTTACCTCCTCTATTTCCATTGCTCAAGTTGGCTCCCCTAGCACCTTCCTAAGAGTTTATAATTCATATATTTTTACTAATCTTTAGAATTTTCATTAATCACGTACCTTTCAACCCAAATTCCAATATTAGGTGATGTTTCAACAACTTTCATTCCCTAAGTTGCACTTACATTTGTATAATATATGTATTCCATGGTGGGTTCTATGTGGATTAATTTGGTGTTTTTACACTCTCATTACTTGGCCTAATGACCCATTTCCACTCGGTCAAGTATGTAGGTCATTAAATATAAATCTCTTTCCATTTTCCAAACGCAATGGTAACATATAAATTTTGGAGTCTTGAATAATTAGCTATCATATAAGGCCACATCATGACTTTCCATATGAACTTCACATGGAATGTTAGTCGCATGCCTCTTCAATTGGTGAGATGTAAGTCGAGAATCCAACGATGGAACCCATGTGATATTTATTTACCATGTGTACTGTAAGCATGGAATAGTGGTGATGAGCTCTTGGGTAATGAATGTTCGGATCGTTTTCGAGATAACCCTAATATCATTTCACTTCTCATCACTGGTTTTTGTTTCCCACTTGTTCCCATTTGTTTTTGCGCAAGGAACAAAAGCACCACTATGCCAACAGGGGGAAACCCTTCAGGTTTGTCTGTGACCTTTGGCGTCTCTATCCAACCATTTTGGGGTCACACCTTTTAGTAGTCACATGGAATTGGAGAATTATTCGACCTCTATTACTTGGTGGTGCCTCTGGTAAGTTACTACATGATATATACTAAATTGTGATAATTGTTTTCATTTTTTTTACACTTGGATTTTATATTTTGCTATGTTGATTATTAGTCATAATATACCAAATTATTTCCCTGTTTCTTATTTAGTAAGGGAGAAAAGGACTTGGAATTTAAGACCAACTACTTGCAGCTGAGAATTTGGTTACTTTATTGGATGTTCTATGTTATTCCTTCAATAATATTTTTTGTTTTTTGTTTTTTTTTTCTTCTTTTGCATTTGATTGGCTTCATGACCTTAACCATTTTCCACCATTTTTCTATAGGTAAGTGTGAAGGGTTGGATGACCCCTATGAAACTTTGTTCAAAATTTTATTGGCATCATAGTTAAACACTTGACTCAACCCTTCTTCCTTGTAAGTCAGCATGCATTAATCTATTCACCTGGATGGCGTTGCAAATTACAAGCTCAAGGATAAAATTTTATCTGATTTATGTCAGTGTATTACATTTCATGGTATCCTTTAGTTGGGAGAAGCGAATTGTTTATTTTGTACAGGTTATAATGGAGTTATATGCACCTATGCAAACTACCCTGGAAAGGGTTTTGTTGTTTTCATTTTTTTCCCTTTTTCATAAGGGAATTGTTTGAGTTGCAATCTGTATGATTCAGGAACTCTCTTATACATAATTCAAAAGTTCTATACTTTCTTTGGAATGTAGATATAGTTATGTCATTACATTTATTTTTAAGGTTTTTTATGTAATTGACTCCATCTATTCATAGTAACAACTCTTGGCTCTGCCCGTTCCCAGTGCCTTATTTTTTTTTTTTGAAAACGTGTGGTTCAACCAACATTCTTCTTGAATTAATACTATGAATATAGTTATGGATACTTATCTAAATATATATTATATTATAAATGGCTTTATTCCTATATTTTAGGTTATTGAGCTCGATATTGATGCTTTATTTTATCAATTAAAATGGATAGGAATAGGACTGTAAAGATATATGACTGTCAAATATATGTCATGATAGGAAATGTTTTGGTGTTTCTCTTATAGCAGAACCTATTCTTGGATATATTTTCAAACTTCTATCTCCTTTTCTATTTCACTTACTATGGATGGCGTGGTACCTCAATTTTATTATTTATGTTTGAAACCCCATATTATTCAGATTTCAACCATGTTACTTCCTACAAGCGTTTTGTTTAGGGTGCTTTCACACATATACCAAAAGAATTTTTCACTTGATTCTTTTTTCTAACCAACAATAAAGTATCACCTTTTTTTGCATACACATTCTTTACATTAATTTCATAGTTAAGCTTCCTCAATCCTGTTAGGGTGCTTTGGCATATGATTTCTCTTGGGTATCATAACCTTTATTTCTTACCAAATTATCTAATTTGGATTTTAGTTGATTAGATTAATGGTCACCCTATGTAACAGGTTTTTTTTTTTTTTTAAGTTTGGGAGGACCATTTCATTTTCTATTAAATATAAACAATTTTACACCACAAAGATAAACTAAGTGGCCTCAACTTGCCTCGGAGGGAAACCAACTGTGTTGGACACCGGTCCGCAGTATAAGTCATCAAAAAACGATATTGTCTTAGTCTTTCTAACGAGGTTAGATATGTCTCTACTTCATGACCAAACACTACATAACTATATAAACTCATAATTGCAACATGGAAATTAAAAGCTATCTTCATAAGCCAAAATTATGCATGAGTGTTGTTCTAATCCTTCTTTTCCTCCAAGAAAGGTGCAATTGGTGTAGAGTCCTGGGCAAATGCTCCAGGTATACCATACAAATCTAGGATGCAAGGAATATGGCACTCAGTTATGTCGAGTTGAATATCCTGCGTATGCAGTTGAAAGAGGATTTTCTCCATATCCTTCTTGTAGTTCGGCAATCCTTGTAGTGTCACCGCCATCCCCACTGAGATCTCCTCCATAACCTTGCCTAATAAACTCTTCATTATCGAATACAAGTACAGAGTTTTCTTGAAGTGAGTGATTCTTCCGTGGGTGTTTCCTGGATCCGGTACTAAGGTCCTCCAGTTGTCCATCTCCTCCTCTATCTCACTTCCTTATTTCACTTCCTCTTCCCATTCGTCCAGCAGCTTCCGAATGCCCACATATGTCCCCTCTCGGTAAGCTTTTGTTGCCTCCGTTATGAGATGTTCTACTAATTTTCTGCCCTTGTGTGGCTCTAACAAGCTTGACCTCTTATCTTTCTTGGGTGTCAGGACTCTCCTACCATGCCGACGACCTCGCATAGAACGAGCCATAATATTCCATAACCTTTTGTCCTGAGCACTGATGACAACCACAGTAAGTTATTTCTAAACATAGAATTTAAATTATACACCACCTCACCCATTCCTTATTGCTTGCAACAGGGTACTTCTTTCCTTGCTTCTCTTCTATGTCATTTCTCCCTAGAGTCATGCTGGGGTGGGTCGAAGCCCGCAACCCCCAATGGGAAAGGCCCTAGCCCCAGCCCGTTGAAGCACCCTTTTCCCCTTCTCCATTTCTCTTGGTCGTATGCAGGCCTACCATCCCATGACCATGCCAAGCGCGTAGGCCCCCCTTGCATTCTGTTGCATGCCAGCTATGGATCAGGTACTTCTCCCCTTTTACCTCAACTTTAGAGCTCTTGCCTCTCAGTTCCTCCCAACTGGGTCTCCACCCACAATTTCTAGTCCTACCCTCACTCTGGCATGGGTTTTGTAGAAATTTTGAATAATTTAACACATATTCAATAGAGATTATCCTGATCATGTACTATTGCGGAAAACATACACAATACATAAGATCCTCTACGTTGATCATCAATATAGCA
>APFE031220743.1:23005-35120 GCA_000404065.3 Pinus taeda | reverse complement strand
TATTCTAAGAGTGAGTTATGTCCCCCGTCCTCACTTTTTTATTTACAAATAACTATAGAAGGAAAAAATTGAACAAAATTGAATATTCCAATTAGCCATGGCTAATTAGGAATATTACAGTCTCCCCTGGCAAAATGTTGCTTGTCCTCAAGCAATTGAAGTGATGGATGCTGTAAGATCTTCTCACTCTCCCAAGTGGCATCCTCATCTGAAAAATTCTTCCACCTCACCAAGAATTCCCAGACTGTCCTACTCCGTAGTTGCCTCTCCTTGGTGTCAATGATAGCCTCTGGCTGTAATACCAAATGCCCATCGTCATCCATGGGTGGTAGCTCATATGTCATTGTCACCTGCTGCCCCAATGCCTTTTTCAGGCATGATACATGAAAAAAGTTATGAATCATGCTGCCTTGGGGCAACTCCAACTCATATGCAACCTGTCCAATCCTGCATATCACCCTGTACGACCCATAAAAGCGGGGCTTGAGCTTCTCAGCCCCCTTTTGCTTTAGTGACAACTGTCATTATGGCTGTAATCGTAGGTAGACCATGTCCCCTACCTTGAACTGTCTCTCCACCCGACCCCTATCGGCATACAACTTTTGCTGGTTCTGCGTTGTAGCCATGTTATCCTTGAGAGCTCGGAGAATATCCTGACTCTCTTGGATCCAAATATTGGATCTGGGAGCCTTGCTATCACCAAACATCACGTTAGCAAAAGATAAAGGATGATACCCATATAAGGCATAGAATGGTGACATACCAATGGACATGTGATGTGAAGTATTGTAACAGTACTCCCCGAGATGAAACCTCTTCAACCATGCTCGCTGCTGCCCACTAACATAGTTACACAAGTAGCCCTCCAACCACTTGTTAACTATCTTTGTCTGCCCATCTGTCTGTGGGTGATAACTGGTACTTAGTGTCAACTCCGTCCCCACCAGCCGGAAAATCTCCTGCCAAAACCCGCCCATCAAACGACTGTCCCTATCACTAACGATGGTCTTAGGAAGACCATGTAGCCTGAAGATCTCTTTGAAGAACAACTCAGCCACCTGTGCTGCCATATAGCGTGCGGATATGGCAAAAAAATATGCGTACTTCGTCAGTCGATCAACGATGACAAAGATACAATCCTTTCCCTATACCATGGGCAACCCTGTGATGAAGTCCATCGAAATACTCTCCCATTTCCCCTTTGGAATGGGAAGAGGTTGCAATAATCCCGCGAGATGGCTCATCTCTCCCTTGTTCCTCTGGCAAACATCGCACTCCTAGATGTGCTAGAGTACGTCCTCCTTGAGGCCTTTCCATGAGAACCTCTCTCTAATGGACCTGTAGGTTTTGGTAAAGCCCTGATGTCCTGCCAATGGTGAATCATGTGATGCCTGGAGTATCTTCTTCTTGAGCTGAGACCCCTCAGTCAAGAAGATATGGTCCCTGTAATAGATGATCTCATCGACCACCCTGTATCTATCATCTGCCACCTGCCCATCCAGAACCTCGCATGCAAACCTGTCCTTGGAGTACTCTACTAAGAGTTGAGCCCTCCTGTCTGTATCCAAGCTTATAAGAGACAACATGGTTGGTCCACGTGAAAGGGAATTTGCTACCACGTTATTCTTACCCTTGAAATACTCAATGCCAAAGTCATACGCTTGGATCTTACTGATCCAATTTTGCTGCCTCTCCTGTAGTTGTTTCTGCTCCAAAAAGAACTTGAGGCTGTTGTGATCAATCCTCACTTTGAACCTGTTACCCACTAAATACTGTCGGTACTTAGCCAATGCATGCATGATGGCTAGCATCTCTTGTCATATATAGAATACAACCTCTCGTGCGAAAGGAGCTTCCGACTCTCAAAGGCTATAGGGTGACCTCCCTGCATCAACACTGTGCCGATCCTCTCTCCCGATGCATCAAACTCCAAAACAAATGGTTGCGTAAAATATGCAATGAAAGAACTGGGCAGCTGCTCATAACCTCCTTGAGCCTGTCAAAGGCTCGCTGCACTGTATCCGACTAACTGAATGCCCCCTTCCTCATCAAATCTATCAGGGGTGCAGCAAGCTGCGAGAAACCTTTGACAAAATTTCGGTAGTAAGTAAAAATGCCAACGAATCCTCGAAGTTCCATCATTTTTCTCAGCTCCAGCCATTCTCTGATGGCCTTGATCTTCTCCTCATGGACTCTCACTCTGTCCACCCCTATGATGTGTCCTAGATACAACATCGTCGTCAACCCAAACTCACACTTGTAGAGTTTGGCATAGAACTGCTGCTCCTGTAAGATACACAATACTCTCTCAATGTGTTGGAGATGCTCCTCCCAAGTCCTGATGTAATGAGAATATCATCAAAGAATACCAACACAAACTTCCTCAAGTGACTACGGAAGGTGTGATTCATGTAGGACTGAAATGTAGCGGGGGCATTGGTTAGCCCAAAAGGCATCACCAAGAACTCAAAGTGCCCATAGTGACACCTGAAGGCAGTCTTGGGAACGTCCTGCACCCTCACGTGAATCTGATGGTACCTAGATCTCAAATCAATATTTGAGAAGAATCGTGCTCCCCTCAACTTGTCCATCAACTCATTGATCCTGGGTATGGGGTACCTATTCTTCAGGGTATTCTTGTTCAGGGCCCTGTAGTCAATGCACATTCTCAATGTACCATCCTTCTTCTTCACCAACACCACAAAAGAAGCAAAAGGACTCATGCTCGGTTGAATGTGCCCAATAGCTAGCAACTCCTGGATAGCCCACTCAATCTCATCCCGATAAGCCTTGGGGTGCCTATAGGGGGTGGTGATCACTGCCTGTATGCCCTGTTCAAGCTCGATGGTGTGCTCAAACCCCCGATCTGGTGGCTGTCCTGGTGGAATCTCCCCAAACACTATGGCATACTGATCAAGGATGGACTGTATCTCTAGATGTGCTGTCTACCCTGTAGTCCCTGCCTCTTATGCACACAGCTCCACTGCCCACTCCATGTCTCCTTTTCGGAAGACTGCCTCCATTAGATGACCTGACACAGTCTGAGGGGGATATGTGTGCTGTCCCCGTATCTTCTCATGCCTCCGTATCTTCTCATCATCCCACTCCATCTCTAGGGTCTTCCAGTCCGTCGTGACCTTCCTTAGAGTGATAAGCCACTGAACACCCATTATCATGTTGGTGTCTGGGATATCGACCACGAAAAAGTGGTCAGTCAATGTGCAGGTGCCCATCGTCACTGAAAGCTCTGGAAAATAACGAGCACATGTCATGGTCTGAAGTCCTGGGACCAAGACTGAAAATCCATCGAAGCTCTTTGTCTGTTTACCTCTCTGCTCAACAATCTGTGCATCGAGGAAGTTGTGGGTCACCCCATTGTCAACCAAAATTGACACTCTCTAGCCACGTACTGTCCCTTATACACATAGTGTCAGATACTTGGGAACTCCTTGCAATGTTGCAAGGGCCCCTCTGGTGGGTGCAAACGATGCACCACCTGTTGCTAGCAATGGAGGTGTCAAAGGTCCCTGTATGGCATGGCTCTCTCCTGCCTCCACATCATCATCATCATCCTCTTCTCCACTGCTCTCAGAGAAGACCTCAATAAAATGTTCTTTGCCAGCAGCACATCTATGTCCTGGTGCCCATGGCTCCTAACATGTGAAGCACAACCGCTTCTTCTTCAGCTCCCCCTTGACATCGTCATCAATCTATACTCATCCTGGATTCCCCTTTGGAGGTGGAATCCTCATATCCTTCCCCTTAGATTGAAAAGGCTTTCTTTGGAGGTAAGGTGTCCGGGTCCTGGGTAAGACATCTTGTAAGTCCCGGGTCCTGCTGATAGCGTCCTGGAGTGTGGCTGGTCTAGTGGATCGGACTAGACCACGAAGTGGCTTTGCTAATCCCTCAACATACATATAGACCCTCCATGTCGTGGATAGGTCTGGCACCATCACAGAGACCCTCAAGAAATCTGCAATGTAGGTCTCTAGGCTCCCTTTCTGTTTGAGCCTCGTCAGCTCAACAAAATGCTGCTCTGGATCCCTCCGATCAAATCACTCCATAAATCTCCTGGTAAACTCTGCATATGTCATCACTGTAGAGTGCCTGAGTGTAACCATCCCATGAAACCACCAATCCTGGGCCTGACCATCCAAACTCAATGTTGCCACCTTGATGGCCTCTGCCTCCGACATCTAGTTAAGTTGGAAATAAATGTCCAGCTTCTCCACCGAAGACTTCGTCGAACTGTTTGATGAACCATCAAACATAGGCAAGTGGAATCTACTCGCTGCACGGTGGGTGTCACCATCATGGTAATTCCAGTTTCCTCTGTGATGGTCGCGGGGATTATTATCTCGCTGGAGCTTAACAAAGTCTCTGAATGAAAGAGCATCCCTGAACTCCTGCCCATAGGCCTGCTACTCTGCAAAATAATCGCCCATATGGCCAGGCACTAGTTCCTGCAGGGCTCCAACCCTCGTGTCTGTTCCTAAAAATGTGGGCATGGTAGAGCGTGTAGGGGCATGCGAGGCAACCTACTGCGCAGTATCATGCTGCTCTGGCAAATGATGTGATGCACCTGATCCCTAACCAATCTGAAAAACCCATGGGCTCTCATGTTGTCTAGCTTCTACTGCCGTAAATCTCTGCCCCATCACCTCAATTTGCCTCGACAGATCCTGCACTGATTTGAGGAGCATATATGCAAATCTCTTCTCATCCTTGTTTTCCATTGAATCCCTCTACTCTGCGTCCACCACAGGCTCCTCTTGTTCTGCGTCCACCATTGGTACACAGTCTCCCTCTCCGTAAGTGTTCTCCAACCTATGCTCACTGTCACTGTATTTCCTACCTCTGTAATAGATGTAGGGTTTCTCCCTCGGTGTCATAGACTACTAGCTCCACAGGCTAAGCCATATCTATGCTCTGATACCACTGTAATATCCCTAACTCGGAATATTCCTCAAACCCCAGCAAAAACTCCAACTGGTATCAGAGCTCAAAATGCACATAACTAAATGATCAAAATGAGGGGGCTCCTCTCTCTTTTATAGCCTTTGCATGTCTCAATCCCAAGGCTCACCTCCTCCTGTGTGATTCCCCTCTTGCTGCATGTTTCTTCCCTCCTACGCAGTCCCTCCATGTGTCTACATGGGCTCAATTTCTGTGTCCCCCTTTGGCCCCCTTGGCTCCCCTTTAAGTCACAACATTGTGCTACTAGGAAGTGACTTTCTATTCTAAGAGTGAGTTATGTCCCCCGTCCTCACTTTTTTATTTACAAATAACTATAGAAGGAAAAAATTGAACAAAATCGAATATTCCAATTAGCCATGGCTAATTAGGAATATTACATATGGAGTCTAGACTTATGCTCACTCACCTTGAAGGTTCCCCAATATTGAGTCTGGATTGTGTAATAGTGAGTAGTGAATTATTACTGAAGGTCTTGACGTATGAGTTTTGGGCATGAGAAATGAGAAATAAATTTTGGAATGATTAACGTTTAGTTTTAAGCAGTGTAGCATGCCTAAACTTGAAAAACTCGTGCTCGTCGAGTCAAGGTTGAGAATCGAATAAATTGGAATCAATTGTAGGAATCTGCTTTAATCGACAAGTCTCAAATAAAATTTTCATTGAACATGAGTTAAACTTGGTAAATGTGAGTTAGGCTCGCAAATATTTAGATTGGATCATTTGGAGAGTGAGCAGATTCCAACTCATGATTAATCATGATCGATCGGTGAGTCCTGCTTCACTGCTTCTAACTGAAATCTGAATTGAAAATAGGAGATCTTACAATTGAAACTAATTGTGAATTTTCTAAACTGAAATTGGCCCATCGACATCATTTCTATTTGTCACTAGGCACGTCAACGGAAGAGATTCATTTTACATTAGGTTCATGGAGAAAATATTTTATGGAAGATGTTTCTTTTATGTCAAGGAAGACATCGTAATATTTTTTATTAAATTTGAATAACAATGGTATCTACTCTGTATCTCCCGTATCTCATTATTTTATCTCCTATAACTCATATAGAAAGTGGGGTAATAGTAGACATGTAGCATCAAGATCCACTCGTTTTAATTTAAAGTTCTACATGCAAACCTTTGTGTCACTTGCGCCGCAAAGCTTTCACTGTAGAGTGTGGAGTTAACACCTACCTCTGCATGATAAAATATACACATACCTTTTGACTTGGTTTTTTCACCTTTTGTCCATTATTTGTTTGGAGTTTGGGACAACAAGCTCCACATACTTTTTTCTCCACACCTCTATGTCAGTGTAACTTTGCACATTTTCTTTGCTTCAACCAATATCAAAAGCATTTGTGAGCTTCTTTCAAGGCATGAATACATGGTTCAATCATGGAAATTAACAAAGTTTCTAAAGCAAAAAATAACGATGGAGTTATCCTTTTCCATTTCAAATATGTTAGGATTCTATTGAGAGTTTTTTAGAAATAATTATTAACTGGCCCTCTACTTTTCCCTTTTCCTTAATATAAACTACATCTCTTATTACATTTCTAATCAAGAGATTTACATCAAATACTGGATCAAAGGGCCAAGGATTTTCATAAATGCTTCCTTGTCCAGTAGAAGAATAAATGGTCAACATGTCAGCTTGGTTCCAATTTCTTGGGAATTAATAATTGTTTTGAAAAATGACTACTCTTGTTTGAATCTAGAACTATGTTTAAGCTTTGAAAATGGATTTTCCTCCAAATTGATCTTGGAAAGGTCCTTATTAAAGGCTTCTCTATATCTCCTCCACTAGAATGAATGTATTGTATGTTGAAAAGTATAGCAGAGCTCCCTGCTAAAAAGCCTGATCATCCCATTATCACTAAGAGCTCCTCCTTTCCCCAAATTGGACCCAAAACAACATTGAGTAATTAATTATGATCCAACCTGAGAAATTTTGATTGACACTACTGTTAGAGTCAGTCTTGTCAGTCCTCCATCAGAGATCAAAACTTTTTCTGCATTTCATTTTTAGGAGTCTCGCTCCATTCACTCAGCTGCATTCCGCTAGGAGCATTCCATAATCTGACAGAAAAGGTCATGCTAGTCATTTCCCCTCATGTCTGGCACTTGTTGGCTTAGTTCTTTTGTCAATGTTCACTAAAGTCCATAACAGTCAATGTTTGATCCCTTAATGGACAAGAGTCATTTTCAGTCATTAGGTCTAGGGATTAGCCAATTTGGTCTTCAACCATCTCCAATAAAGCCATGCAGGCCAGAGGGAGGCCCTTATAAAGTTATGATTCAAATACTTTCATCATCATGTTGACAGATTACGACTGTTCTTCAAAACTCTGTTTTGAAGAAAAGTCAAACAGTGTGTCATTTGGGATAAATTTCAAAAAAGTCTCCAGTTCATCTCTTCAGGCGTAGTCATGGTTTCCATGGCCAAATGCCCTGTCATACAACCCCTGCAAAAAGTGCCGAAAATTTCATCATTCTAGCTAAAAATTCAAAGGGAAAAGTGAAATTCAGTGTTGAATTAAATCAGGAAAAAGTGCCAAAACAAGACATTAGCAAAGTGGGTTTTGAAGAAGAAAAAATTAAACCCATGACTACAAATGCCTTTATATACAAGTTTCCACAAGTAACAAAATCATTGTGCACACCAAGGCTATAGAGAAACATAGCAAAGTGATTGAGAGTGCAAAGCATGCATTTTAGGTGAGTTTGGAGTCGTTTTCCAGAGCGCAACACACACACAGAGGGGCGCGGCGCACATAGAGAGCAGTTTGCATAGAGTGCGACCTTGCAGTAGTGGAAATACATAGGCATGACACATATACAGGGTGCCGCGCACTGGGTTTGCTGCGCGGCCCACACCCAGAAAGGCCCGAAATTGTTCCAAATTTGCCACAAATCGTTTGGAATTCCTTCCAATTGCCAGGTAGGGTCTATATCTTGGCTTGCTCATCAAATTTTGTGGATAGGATGATGGCTATGGCTGTTTATAATTGCAATAAAAGACACCTAAACCCTACCACTTGAAATCATCAAACCATTGTTTCTACGGTTACAAACTTGTGGTGTGGATGCCAAGGCTCCTCTTTCACCTCTCATTTTTCCCTTTCTTTTCATTGTTCCCTTCCCCCCCATCCTGTTTTTCCCTAGTTTCCCTAACCTAAAATAGTACTAAACCCCTATTCCCTATCCCTTCCACTCATTTGTCAATGTAAAACCCCAAAACCCTACCTTATCAAATCCCCAAACCCTCCTACATGTCCCTAAACAAAATTTCTCCCCATAACCCCTAATCCTAACAATCCCTTTTTGCATTGTCCCCCTTGGTGGCAGAGATCACAACAACACATAGTTTCATTACCATCATCAAAGGGCAGTCCAAGCACAGTACACATACAACAGTCATGGCATTTTAGCATTCATCAGAGTATGAGATGGAAACCAAAAGTGATTCATCCTCGGAAGAACAGGCTCCCCAGAGACATCACAAAAGTGGCAAACATGTTAGGGATGAGCCGACCACCCTCATAGAATTACAGGCCTGCCCTCTTGCTATGTCATGTTTCCAGCATCTATCATGTTTTGAGTTTTTTCAAAGAGTAGCTAATGTTCAAGTTCATCATGAGTTGGCCCATCTTTTTGTGCTTCACTTACATGGAGGTCACTCTATCTTGGCCGGTGTAACCTTCACATTGACACCTGAAACTGTCTCATTAGCAACCGGCATACCAAACGTTGGAGAACCACGGCATAAGAAAGCGAAGGTTGATCGGCAACATTATGAGCCTTACATTAAGGCCAGTTTCTTGAGGCAACTCACAAGAGTCTTTCCATTCTGATATTTGAAAGATGAATATGCTCCACTCATGAAGTTGACCATGAAATATTTCAGCTGTGAGGGGAGGTTCTCTCATTTATATGCCTATCACATCAGGTTGCTCATGCACTTTACCAGGGTACAGATGATGAACATCCCATATTTCATTTGCAAGAACAGAGAGAGGATGAACACCTTCATGCAGCACAAAACCCTCAGCAGCAACTTAACGGTGTTTATCATTTTGCTGTTATTAAGATTTTGGTGGATCATCAGCTAGGATTACAGGGCATTACTTGGGATGAATTCATCTCCCATGACCTCTTCAGCACTTCACAGTTATTATCAAAGGTGGAACATGAGATAGGTGGTCCTTCTCATCAGTATGAGTGCCATGAGACCCCTACTCTGCCGGTATTCATCACCTATCAGAGAGGCAGTAGACATTTGTTTGCAGCAGCAAAGCGAGTGTTATCTCCACCCAGGGTGGAAGGGGCCTCGATTTCGACATCAGCGACACAGGTACAGGACAAGGGCAAGAGGCCCATGCATGACGAGGGGCCATCAGGTGAACAGGAGGCTAACTTCATCCTCATTCATGATGATGATGCACATGTGGAAAGTGCCAAACTTAGGAGGACCATCCAGGAGCAGAAAATGGAGATCCAAGACTTGTCACTCAATTTGGAGAGGGCCAAATGGATTATCAGGGATTTGAAGCAGAGGAACAAACAACTCGAGGACCAGCATGAGATCATGGAGCTGCAAAGCATCCGTGAGAATTGCCAAGATGCCCAACATAGGAGGATTAAGCTCACTCCCTTAGAGCAAGAGATTAACAATGACCGAGAGTCTTGGCTCGAGCTATCAACATCCACCTTGAGAAACTACTAGAGAAGGCTGACAAGGAAAAAAACATATTGAGGTGGATGGTTTATCTCTACAGGGCACGGAACATGAGTTCAAACGCTCGGATAAGGAGTTTGAAGGCAAAATTGAGCAAAGCGACAAAGAGGCAAAAGAGGCAAAAAGAGCAAGATCGGATTCAAATCTTGGTTGAAGACTTTATGGCCCAGCATAACACCTCATAGAGGATCTCCAGCCCAAATTTCAAAAAAATTTGGGGCAATTTTGGTCACATGACAAATTTTTGGGCACAACACAGGGTTTTTCTCCCTGTGCGTCGCGCCACTGGCGCCGCGCTTAGTATTGGGAGCTCTAAATCACAAATGGCTTGTATTTTTGGATTCAACATGAAAAATCATGCCTGCTGGTGCATGGACAAGAAATTTGGGCATGATTTGAGTCCCCAGGAGGTCAAAACCACTCAAACACTGACCTCTCTGCCCCTATTTTGACACACAGGAAGCAGTATTGGGAGAATGAAGTTTTGGAGGGGGGAAATGAGCACCAAATTCAGAAATTCCACTTGGGTTGGAAAGTAGACAGGTGAGGCTTTCCAACAAGCACACTTGGGCATAGTTTGGACTCCTGCAGGTACCTCAAAATCGCCTCCAAAGTGGCGTGACACATATAGATTTGGGCGCGAAACATATAGAGAAAAAGGCCAAAATCACTTCCGCTCCGCGACATTTCGATTCACGACTTTCTCCAAGTGGGCCTGCTCAATTAAACTATATTTTTGTTGGCAACTAAGGCAATGTTTAAAGAGTACTTGCACTAAAGGTTGGCTTCTATCCAAGTGGCAAAGGAAGGCGAGCAGTCACCCAGGCAATTTGTCATTTTTGTAATGTTGCACCTTTAACTAATGTTTGGCTTTCCATTTCCATTTTGTAATGATTTGAAAAACTCCCCAACTATTGGTGATTCTATTTCCCCATGGCATAGTATATTTATTGTATGCAAACCATTTGCAAAGGGTTGGTTGTAATTTCTGGGAGACTGTGGGAGAGAAACTCAGTTCCTCATTGTATATTTTGATAGAGAATTAGTGAAAGGAAGTGGCTCTGGTTCATGAGATTCATGTGGTGTGAGTGTAGCAAATGTGTTCTCTTTATGTTTCATATGTATTTTGTTATGTTTCTCAGTTCATTCATATTCATTTCCAGTGAAAATTTCTAAGTAAGATAAGGTAGAATTCATGTTTAATGCTTTGCCTGGGAAAGTTTCATGTTTCCATGTCCTTCCTCTGTTGAAAAGGATTCATGTTTTTATGCCCTTTTCACCCTCCTAAACAATCTTTCCATTCCACGTTATTTCAAATTTAATTGCTAGACTTTCCGCCTGTCTTGCCTCACGAAGTAATCTATGCCTTTGTGTTGAATTCTCTTCTCATTGTTGTTCGTTGGTCCCATACATCCCAGAAACTCAGTCATTTATAAAAATTTGCTTCTTGTATACATATTTATTTACTAGCCTAAAATCAATACTCACTGCAAGTCATCTCAGACCATATTTTTTATCTATTCATTGAGTGTGACACAGAGAGAGCCCTCTCCTGTTCTGGTAGGGTTAGCTACTAGACTGAGCGTGGTTTGTGGTTACCCTGAATTTGGCCTTCCTTTAGCCTAAGGCAGATTTAGGTGCTAACATAGTGGCGACTCTGCTGGGGACTAAAATAGTTTGCTTGAAGATTTTTTTGTCCCAGTACATCTATCAAGTTCAGATCTGATGGTTGATGGTGAACAACGATCAGACATAAGAAGACGGCTGAAATCATTCACCTGGCGACTCCTTTCACTGAAGAATCCAGCAACAGGTGCTTCATGGTGACTCCATTGCAGAGGGATCAATAATTTTGAGATTTTTTTTGAAATGGAGTGGATTGCAAGAAGATACGCTCCCATGAGCCAAGATCACATTCAAGGATTTCCAAATAAAATTCCGAAGGTACATTGGTCAAGGAATCTGCCTACGTTTAAAGATGATGGTAAGAAGGACGCTACTTTACATCTAGTTAGATTTCACATGCATATTCACAAGTTGAAAGTTGATTTTCCCGAAGATTGCCTAATGAAGATATTCCTGGCCACTCTGGAAGGTGAAGCCCAATATTGGTATGAAAATTTTCCCGCTGCTTGTATTTACTGTTTAAAGGATTTGTAGGTTTCAACCCCATACAGAAATTACCTGCATACGCATTCTAAATCATAGGAAAAATAAAAATGCGAGAGCATAACACATAAAACACATATACACAGAGATTTCCCACTGGATCCCAAAACCGAGACTACCAGCTTGATTTTTCATTATATTCCTTTCAATGTTACAATACATATTTATACATGCGAAGCATCCAATACCATGGACCGAAAACCATCGCGTCCAAAACCATGGACCGAAAAC
>APFE031220743.1:4277-20715 GCA_000404065.3 Pinus taeda | reverse complement strand
ACCATCCTTATACCCAATAAAGATGCACTTTTCATATTTACTATCCAACTTGGTTCGTTTCTCCTTTGGAACATGTACATATGCATCGCATCCAAATACCCTCAGATGTGAAAGAGAGGGTTTCTTATGAGTCCATACTTCTTGTGGAGTCTTATCCTCCAACGCTGATTAAGGTGACCTGTTGACCAAGTAACATGTAGTATCCACTGCCTCTGCCCAGAATTCCTGTCCTAGCCCGGCACCACTGAGCATGCTTCTTGCCTTTTCCATCAACGTTTTGTTCTTTCTTTCTGCGACTCCATTTTGTTGAGGTGTAAATGGAGTAGTCTTATACCGTGATATACCACATTTCTTACAGAATTCTTCAAATTCCTTGTTGCATAATTCTCCACCATTATCTGTCCTCAACACCTTTATCTTCTTCTCTGTCTGATTTTCCACTGGAGCCTTAAATTCTTTAAACTTATCAAAGACTTCAGATTTCTTCTTAAGGAAATATATCCATGTATTCCTTGACAAGTCATCTATAAATGATACATAGTACACAGACTTACCCAGTGATGGGACCTTCACAGGTCTAAACACATCACTGTGCACAAGCTCTATTATATGTTTCGTCCTCTTACCACCAGAGGGGAAACTCACTCGATTCTGCTTCCCATATACACAATTTTCACAGAAATCAAAATCCAGAGAGCTATTACTCATACCTTCTACCATACCTTTACCATGAAGTATTCAAAGGCCCTTCTCTCCAATATGTCCAAGCCTTTGATGCACAACATGGTCTTCTCTCCAGAGACCACTAGATTTTCTACTCCATTTTCAGGAACCATAGAACTATTGCACCCATCAACAACAGTGCTACCTTGCAGCTTGTACAGAGTTCCAATCCGAACTCCCCGCATCAATACCAGTGCTCCTCGAACCATCTTGCAGGTATCCTTCTCGAACACTGTCTTTACACCTGCATCATCCAACTTGCTTACAGAAATCAGATTTCTGGCCAACGCAGGAATATGCAGAACACCCGGAAGGGTTCTAACCCTTCCACCTTGCAACTTCAACTTTACTTTTCCGCGACCAATGATTCTAGCCTTCCTATCATCTCCTAAGAAGACATCACCACCATCATATTTCTCATACTCGCAGAACCACTCTCTATGGGGAGTGAAGTGAAAGGATGCACCTGAGTCAATCAACCATGCCTCATGATCTACATGTGTACTTGAAGAAGCCAAGTACACATCCCCACCTTCATCTGAGGTGGTTTTGGCCTCTGCAGAAGGAGCATCATCAAAACCCTTTCCTTTATCAGGAGCTTTAGATTTACACTCCCTTTTGAAGTGCCCTTCCTTTCCGCATTTCCAGCACACCACCTTTGTGGGTTTTCCTGGAGATTTAGATCTCCCTCTAGATTTAGATCTCCCACTCGATGACTTATTTTTGTTTCTGTTCTGAGACTGTCCTCGTACGTACAAACAAGCCATCACCATTCTGGTTGTCCATATTTTTCCGTCTCATCTCCTCTGTCAGCAAGGCTGAGACTATTTCATCAAACTGCAAAGCAGTTGCATTGCTACCTATTGCAATAACCAGACTATCCCACGAATCTGGTAGAGAACACAACAGACTGATGCACTTATCTTCATCTGAAATTTTAATATCAACAGATGATAATTGACTTACCACCGTGTTAAACGCATTTAGATGCTCTGTCACTGAGTCTCCATCTTTCATCCTCAGGTTATACAGCTTTTTCCGCAGGAATAGTTTATTCACCAGAGACTTAGATTGGTACAAAGTCCCTAACTTGTCCCACAGAGCCTTCGTCATAGCTTCCCTTGATACATTCAGCAATACCGAATCTGAGACACACAATTGTATTGTGCTCTTTTCCTTTCGATCCAGCTTCTTCCATTCTTCATCGGTCACTCCTGTTGGTTTAGTACCCGGATCTACCGCGATCCATTAATCTTTATCCACCAACAGATCCTCCATCTTGAGTTTCCACAACTCAAAACTTTGACCATTGAACTTCTCAATCTCTATCTTTCCGCTTCTCGCCATCTTCTTTCACCACCATAATCGATCTCGTAGATCTCCCACTGAACAGGGTCTACTACAGGCCCGAGAGAAACCCCTCAGCAACACATAAAACTCATATACACAGGACGCCTTTGTTTCTTCAGCAAGAGGAAAGACCTTATGTTCTTCATGATCCAATGGCAGATTTGTTGCAGACAACAATGAAGGTCATTATTACAGTATTCAGTGATGAAGGAGATCATGGTCAATTGTGTTTTTGGATGCCCAGTTACCAGTATCTATTGTTGACCAGGAGATCTGATCAGGAGAATCAATCAAGAAGGAATATGATTGATTAGTTATATTGGAAGACACATTACACATGATTGTACATATTGCATTAATATGTAGGTGGTTGTCATCATAATTTGAAACCCTCGGATCTTGGTGGACTACTTCCATTGAATAAGTTTTTTCAGTTCTTATTTTAGTTAAGTCAGTCATGAGTCATTTCCTTTTGTATTGAGTCAGTTTTTTCAGTCATGTTGGTTCCATAATTAAGTCGGTCTGAGTTAGGTTTTGGTCAATAAATGAGTTAGAGTCTTGTGTCATTTGTTGAAATAATGAATCCATAGCCCAATGGATGAAGGCATTGTCTAGCTCTTCCAGAGATCTGTTGTTCTTGGCACCTCCAAGGAGCTACCATCCCCCATTGGAGCCAATCTTAGAGTCGGTCTTGTCAGTCCTCCGTCAGAGATCAAAACTCTTTCTGCATTTCGTTTTTAGGAGTCCTGCTCCATTCACTCAGCTACATTCCACTAGGAACATGCCATAATCTGACGGAAAAGGTCATGCTAGTCATTTCCCCTCATGTTTGGCACCTGCTAGCTTAGGTCTTTTGTCAATGTTCACTAAAGTCCATAACAGTCAATGTTTGATCCCTTAATGGACAAGAGTCATTTTCAGTCATTAGGTCTAGGGATTAGTCAATTTGGTCTTCAACCATGTCCAATAAAGCCATGCAGGCCAGAGGGAGGCCCTTACAAAGTTATGATTCAAAGATTTTCATCGTCATGTTGACAGATTACGACTGTTCTTCAAAACTCTGTTTTGAAGAAAAGTCAAACAGTGTGTCATTTGGGATAAATTTCAAAAAAGTCTCCAGCTGATCTCTTCAGGTGCAGTCATGGTTTCCATGGCCAAATGCCCTGTCATACAACCCCTACAAAAAGTGCCGAAAATTTCATCATTCTAGCTAAAAATTCAAAGGAAAAGTGAAATTTAGTGTTGAATTAAATCAGGAAAAAGTGCCAAAACAAGACATTAGAAAAGTGGGTTTTGAAGAAGAAAAAATTAAACCCATGACTCCAAATTCCTTTATATACAAGTTTCCACAAGTAAAAAAATCATTGTGCACACCAAGACTATAGAGAAACATAGCAAAGTGATTGAGAGTGCAAAGCACGCATTTTAGGTGAGTTTGGAGTCGTTTTCCAGAGCGCGGCGCACACACAGAGGGGCGTGGTGCACATAGAGAGTTTGGCATACAGAGTGCGACCCCGCAGTAGTGGAAATACACGGGTGCGACGCATATACAGAGCGCGACGCACTGGGTTTGCTGTACGGTGCACACCCACAAAGGCACGAAATTGTTCCAAATTTGCCACAAATCGTTTGGAATTCCTTCCAATTGCCAGGTAGGGTGTATATCTTGGCTTGCTCATCAAATTTTTTGGATAGGATGATGGTTATGGCCATTTATAATTGCAATAAAAGACGCTTAAACCCTACCACTTGAAATCATCAAACCATTGTTGCTAGGGTTACAAACTTGTGGTGTTGATGCCAAGGCTCCTCTTTCACCTCTCATTTTTCCCTTTCTTTTAATTGTTCCCTTCCCCCCTATCCCATTTTTCCCTAGTCTCCCTACCCTAAAACAGTACTAAACCCCTATTCCCTATCCCCTCCACTCATTTGTCAATGTAAAACCCCAAAACCCTACCTTATAAAATCCCCAAACCCTCCTACATGTCCCTGAAACAAATATTTCTCCCCATAACCTAATCCCATCATATTATTCCCCTTCCTAACACTCCCTTTTTGCATTGTTCCCCTTGGTGGCAGAGATCACAACAACACATAATTTCACTACCATCATCAAAGGGCAGTCCAAGCACAGTACACATACAACAGTCATGGCATCTGAGCATTCATCGCAGTATGACATGGAAACCCAAAGTGATTCATCCTCGAAAGAACAAGCTCCCTAGAGACATCACAAAAGTGGAAAACATGTTAGGGATGAGTCAACCACCCTCATAGAATTACAGGCCTGCCCTCTTGCTATGTCATGTTTCCAGCATCTATCATGTTTTGAGTTTTTTCAAAGAGTAGCTAATGTTCAATTTCATCATGAGTTGGCCCATCTTTTTGTGCTTCACTTACATGGAGGTCACTCTATCTTGGTCGGTGTAACCTTCACATTGACACCTGAAACTGTCTCATTAGCAACCGACATACCGAACGTTGGAGAACCATGGCAGAAGAAAAAGAAGGTTGATCAGCAACATTATGAGCCTTACATTAAGGCCAGTTTCTTGAGGCAGCTCACAAGAGTCTTTCCATTCTGATATTTGAAAGATGAATATGCTCCACTCATGAAGTTGATCATGAAATATTTCAGTTGTGTGGGGAGGTTCTCTCATTTATATGTCTATCACATTAGGTTGCTCATGCACTTTACCAGGGTACAAATGATGAACATCCCATATTTCATTTGCAGGAACATAGAGAAGATGAACACCTTCATGCAGCACAAAACCCCTCAGCAACAACTTAACAATGTTTATCATTTTGCTCTTATTAAGATTTTGGTGGATCATCAACTGGGATTACAGGGCATTACTTGGGATGACTTCATCTCCCGTGACCTCTTCAACACTTCACAGGTATTATTAGAGGTGGAACATGAGATAGGTGGTCCTTCTCATCAGTATGAGCACCATGAGACTACTACTATGCCAATATTCATCACCTATCAGAGAGGGGGTAGACATTTGTTTGCAGCAGCAAAGCGAGTGTTATCTCCACCCGGGGTGGAAGGGGCCTCGCTTCCGACATCAGCGACACAGATACAAGACAAGGTCAAGAGGCCCATGCATGACGAGGGGCCATCAAGTGAACAAGAGGTTGCATTCATCCTCATTCATGATGATGATGCAGATGTGGAAAGTGCCAAACTTAGGAGGACCATCCAAGAGCAGAAAACAGAGATCCAAGACTTGTCACTCAATTTGGAGAGGGCCAAATGGATTATCAGGTATTTGGAGCAGAGGAACAAACATCTCAAGGACCAGCATGAGATCATGGAGCTACAAAGCATCTGTGAGAATCGCCAAGATGCCCAACATAGGAGGATTGAGCTCACTCCCTTAGAGCAAGAGATTAACAATGACCGAGAGTCTTGGCTCGAGTGTATCAACATCCACCTTGAGAAACTACTAGAGAAGGTTGACAAGGACAAAACCATATTGAGGCGGATGGTTTATCACTACAGGGCACGAAATATGAGTTCAAAGGCTCGGATGAGGAGTTTGAAGGCAAAATTGAGCAAAGCGACAAAGAGGCAAAAGAGGCAAAAAGAGCAAGATCAGCTTCGAATCTTGGCTGAATCCTCTATGGCCCAGCATAGCACCTCATAGAGGATCTCCAACCCAAATTTCAAAAACCTTTGGGGCAATTTTGGTCACATGACAAATTTTTGGGCACAACACAGGTTTTTTCTCCCTGTGCGCCGCGCCACTGGCGTGGCGCTTAGGATTGGGATCTCCAACTCACAAATGGCTTGCATTTTTGGATTCAGCATGAACAATCATGCCTGCTGGTGCATGGACAAGAAAGTTGGGCATGATTTGAGTCCCCAGGAGGTCAAAAACACTCAAAAAATGACCTCTCTGCCCCTATTTTGACACACAGGAAGCAATCTTGGGAGAATGAATCTTTGGAGGGGCAAATGAGCACCAAATTCAGAGATTCCACTTGGGTTGGAAAGTAGACAGGCCAGGATTTCCAACAAGCACACTTGGGCACAATTTGGACTCCTGCAGGTACCTCAAACACGCCTCCAAAGTGGCGCGGCTAATATAGAGAAAAAGGCCAAAATCACTTCCGCTCCGCGACATTTCGATTCGCGACTTTCTCCAAGTGGGCCCGCTCAATTACACTATATTTTTCTCGGCAACTAAGGCAATGTTTAAAGAGTATTTTTACTAAAGGTTGGCTTCTCTCCAAGTGGCAAAGGAAGGCGAGCAGTCACCCAAGCCATTTGTCATTTTTGTAATGCTGCTCCTATAACTAATGTTTGGCTTTCCATTTCCATTTTGTAATGATTTGAAAAACTCCCCAACTCTTGGTCGTTTTATTTCCCCATGGCATAGTGTATTTATTGTATGCAAACCATTAAAGTGTTGGTTGTAATTTTTGGGAGACTGTGGGAGAGAAACTCAGTTCTTCATTGTATATTTTGACAACGAATTAATGAAAAGCAACGGCTCTGGTTCATGAGATTCATGCGGTGTTAGTGTAGCAAATGTGTTCTCTTTGTGTCATATGTATTTCGTTATGTTTCTCAGTTCATTCATATTCATTTCCAGTGAAATTTTCTATGTAAGATAAGGTATAATTCATGTTTAATGCTCTGCCTGTGGAAAGTTACACATTTCTGTGTCCTTCCTCTCTTGAAAAGGATTCATGTGTTTATGCCCTTTTCACCCTCATAAACAATCTTTCCATTCTGCATTATTTCAAATTTAATTGCTAGACTTTCCATCTATCTTGCCTCACGAAGTAATCTGTGCCTTTGTGTTAAATTCTCTGCTCATTGCTGTTCGTTGGTCCCATACATCCCAGAAACTCAATCATTTATAAAAATTTGCTTCTTGTATACATATTTATTTACTAGCCTAAAATCAATACTCACTGCAAGTGATCTCAGACCATATTGTTTATCTATTCACTGAGTGTGACACGGAGAGAGCCCTCTCCTGTTCTGGTAGGGCTAGCTACCAGACTGAGCGTGGTTTGTGGTTACCCTAAATTTTTCCTTCCTTCAGCCTAAGGCAGATTTAGGTGCTAACAACTGTAACTCAAGAGCTATTAAATTTAATGTGCGCTAATATGATTCATCATTCTTTCATTTAATAAGTATATTGTTTTTGAATTTGTCATTTGTGCTTGTAGTATGTGGTACTGACCTTGTTTCACTTGAAAGGGTTTTTATTCTTGGACTATGACAATGCTAGTAAGATTTAGGCCTTTTGTAGTATTTGTATCCCATGATCATTTTTGCAAGATGTATGTCCTATGTGGAAAGAAATAAGAATTTAGTTATTACCTCCTAAACTAAAGCACTGTTTCTTTTATTAGGTGCCATGTAATGTCCTCTACAAATTGAGGATGAATGGAATGTAATATCCTATCCATCCCCGTAGACTATAGTCCTCCATAAAGGGGGAAAAACCCCAAAATAACAATTGTTGGGCAATTTTTGGGGAAACTAGGATTAAAAAACCCAAATTTTGGGTTTAGAGTAAGGTTTACTCAATCACTTAAGAATATGAAACCCCTCTGCAAAATCTATAAATAAAGAAGGATTTAGTTCATTTTGGATCACCAAGTGTGGATTAATTCATTTGTTCTTAAGCAATAGGTCTGATAGTTTTTGACCCCTTCTATCTCTTGTCACTTTTGATGGTGAAATATTCCACCCTAGTTGACATTCCCTTATTATTTCGCTGTTTGAGCACAAGGATCTCTGTCTGGTCAACGAATTCTGTTGGATATTGGTCTCTTATCCTTTTATGGGCACAAGATTTCTATTAAAGGTGAATGAATTTGGAGGATAGTGCATGATAACTTGGTTCTGTTTGGCATACACCTCTCTTAAAGGAAGCAACAAAGTTTATGAGTCCTTAATATCTTGTTATGGGCAAAGCACTTACCTTAGGCAGTGGATTCGTTTCTCACACATGGAGTAGTGAAACTCTTTGCTTTATTTAGTTTTTTCATGCACAGTTAAAAGGAGCACTTCCCTAGTTATTAATTCTCAGCCTTAGCTAAGGAAGCATGTTTTCATATCTCGTATCATATTCACTAGCGACAAACTTTAATTGTCTTATTTATCCATGCAAGGAAGGTGCATTAGGATTAGGAGTTAAGAAAGTTGAAACATTGTTGTACATGTTTCCAGATTCATTGTACCTTCTATACTAAAGTAAAAGTGAATAGTAGGGTTTGAAATTTTTAGTTATTTCTTGTTTCAAAGAGTAATAAATAGTGATGTGATTTGAGTTTCAAATCTGTGTACTTTTTGTTACTTTCTTCAGTGGCATGTGCTTCCATGTTTAGAAAAAAGGGGTTTTCCTGCAGTATCAAGCCTCCAGAGCTTCTTCAATGAAAACTAAATATCAAATCATGCCCTCGTACTCCAAATAATCTAAGGCATCACCCTAGAGAAGTTCCAAACTAGACCAATGAGCATTGACAGGCCAACTCCAACCCCATGTTGCTATACAAGTGTTGACATCAGTGGTACAAAAATTATTATGAAGTGTTGCATCGTACACCAATTCCTATGATGGATGCCCAAAGGGGTTCTAGAATGAGGCTCAACCTTCATTACCACATTTAATACTTTTCAAAGGGATCGGTCCCTTTAAACCATAACAATTTTTATACTTTCACAATTTGGCCATGTTCCTATCAATTTATATTTTGTATTGAAAAGTGAGTCCAATTTTACATGTTTATTAAATTTAGGAACAATTACAGGTCAGCTCCAACAAAATGTCAACAAATGTGTGGGTTAGGTTGGAATTTCTCCAAATACTAGCACACATTTTCCTTTTTAGGTCTTGATTGGTTGAACAAAAAGGTTTGTTGCCTGTGTAATTTTGTCCCATACCTCCACATCAACACTCATAGATAACAATATTCTTAATTCTTCATTTTTGTGCAAAGTAAGGTCCCTTTTGGTTTCTATTTTTGATGGAGCAACCTCGGACAGTACACCTTTTACCACAAAGATGTTGTGGTTGGATAGAAATCTCCAGAGGAGTCTTACACAAAACATATAAATGGTTATTTTATATCACAATAATAAGCATTAACATATGAAGATGTGCAAACCCTAAACTATGTGCATTCAATCCATTACTTTTTCTTTCATGGCAGATTTCGTTCTGCATAGTAGATGTGTTGTGGCACTTGAGTGTGTTCGCATAAAAAGTTATAAGGCCAAACCCGTATTTTCATGTTTCATGGAAATTCAACATATGCATTGTTCGCCTAAGAACTACTTGTAACTCATCTTATGGTATTGAGTACAATCTCACTCATCCCACTTAACAAGTTACCAAGACAAGGCTCATCACATCCAACTTTGGTCTAAAACAATTAAGAAACACAATTTACATCTTGACATGCCATAGCACCTGGCATGTCTTAGAATGCCTTGGCACTATGTGGCATGCGTTAACATCCCCTACATTCCTTAGCATGCTTTGACACTCCCTAGCACACCGTGGCACTTCCTTACATGCCTTGGTAGTTTAGCATACCTTGGCATTGCCTAGCATATAACCTTGTCACTCCCTCCTTAACACACTTAGAAATCATTGAGACTTCCTCTCACACACTCTTATTTTTTAATTTCCATGCATTTTGAACTAGTGCTTCCTTATATTTCCTTGACAACCCCTAACACTCCCTATCTCACCCTAGGAGCTGACGCATCTTGGCCTACCGCCTTAACACTCTAGCATTCCTTGGCACTACATAGTATACCTTGTCACTCTCTCCTTAGCACACCTAGACATCGCTGACACTCTTGGTCACAAACTCTTCTTCATTCATTTCCATGCATTTTTACCTAGTTCTCCTTTGTGTTTCCCTAGCACTCCTTATCACTCCTTGACACGTGTTGTTACACCCTAGCACCTATCACATCTTGGAATGTTGCCCTAGCCTCTAGCATGCCTTAACATTGCCTAGCATATGCTGTCAATTTTTCCTTAGCACACCTAGAACTCACTGAAACTTCTAATACAAACTCTTATTTGTTCATTTCCATTCATTTTGACATAGTTCTCCCTTTTGTTTCCCTGACACTCGCAGCTAACACTTCCTTACACGCGTTGGCACATCTTGGTCGCATGTCGCCCTAGAACTCTAACATCCTTAGCATTGCCAAGCATGCCTTGTAACTCATCCTTAACACAATTGGAACTCACTAACACTCCATGCCACACACTCTTATTCCTTCATTTCGATGCATTATGACCTAGTGCTCCCTTGTGTTTCCCTAACACTCCCTAACACTCCTTGGCACACATTGGCACACCATGGCACTTGTCACATCTTAGTAGGATTTCCTAGCACCCTATCGTCTATTGGCATTGCTTATCATATGTTGTCACTCCCTCCTTAGAACACCTATAACTTGTTAACACTCCCTATCCCACACACAAGTTCATTGATTTACATGTAATTAAAATGAGCCTTCCTTTGTGTTTCCTTGGCAATCCCTAGTAGGTGTTGGCGCCACATCCTAGAACCTAGCACACATTGGCATGTCTTGATATGCCTAACATTCCTTGGAACTTTATAACATGTGTTAGCACTTCCTAAAATTCCCAGGACACCTTGGCACTCCCTATTTTTCATTCCCTCATAGATAACCTTACTTTTTTGTGACTTGGGAACCCAACCAAGTCATTGAAAGAAATATGTTGTGCCTAGACCAAAGTCTCGCTTTGCCTCAAACTTCTTTTTCCATCCTCTTATCACAATCGTAGGCTTTCCTCCTACAAGTCCTAATATGAAATTATTCTAACACACTTCATCCATGGGACACCTAGAATTCACTGACACTCCTTGGCATAATCTCTTATTCATTCATTTCCATGCACTTTGACCTAGTTCTCCCTTATGATTCCTTGGCACTCCCAAACACTCCTTGACATGCATTGACACTATCTGGCATATGTCAACACGCCTTTTCATTCCTTGGCATGCCATTGCACTCCTTAATTATCATTTCCTCATAACTACCCTTATTTTCTTCTAGACTTAGGAACCCAACCAAGTCCTGCATCGACTACAACAACTTTACCAAGTTACATTTACTACATCTAGACTCTGCCTTGTTCCCCTAATGGACTATAAACCATCTTAGGATTCTCATGTCCAATAATAACTCATCCCACTTAACAAGTTACCAAGTCAAGGCTCACATCCAACATTGCCCATAAAACAACTAAGCAACATATTTTACATCTTCACATGCCATAAAATTTGGCATGAATAAAAATCCATTGGCACTACATGGCACACATTATCATCCCCTGCATTCCTTGGCATGACTTTCCACTCCCTAACAAACCCTACCACTCCCTAACATGTGCTGACACTCTAGCATGCCTTGGCACTGCCTAGCATATACCCTTGTCACTCATGTGGAGCGATAAAAAGGTGTCTTTTAAACTCCTAATTACCTTCACATTAATTTTCAACCCAGGGACGACTTTTTATTTCAAGAGTGTACTCAGTCTGAGGTGGCTATTTACTCAAAAGTAATGTTTAGTAGTACAACGTTCAGAAAATACAAGAGTAAACAAATGCTAAACTATGACTAAATTGCTTCAAAAGGATAAAATCACACAAGACAACTTATCAGTCAAGGGTGCGGAAGCGATAACCCATCCCTCTAGAAACTGATGGAAAGGAAATTAGAGCATGGACCATACGTCTGGGAGCTAGGCAGCGACTGCTGGCTCACTACAGCCTTAGACCTTCTCTCACACCAAAGCAACAAATGCAAGTAAATGGAACGGCAGAAAATAGAACAACAAATAGGAAATGGAACATCAAGTCTAAAATGGAACGACAGTAAATGGAACAACAATCAAAAGAACTAAGTCTCGCGAGTCAGAACCAAACTTGCTCTACTGAACCAAACTCACACTCCGCGATGAAATAACAATCTTCTCTCTTAAGGCAAATTGGATGGAATGTACTTTATGGAACAACACTCATTGATGAATTATGGAACAGAAGTAATCGATCATATATGCACACCTCACACTAATATAGTAATATGACAATTAAGGATAATACGACTATGTTTCCAAATAGAATAACATTACTTTCGGATTCCAATAATCGGGATTTCAAATGAATCCAATAACAGTAATATTCAGTACAGACGCTCTGTAACAGAAATAACTGGTTTAGACTAATAACATGCAATCAACTCTGAAAAGATTCAATCATGCAATGCAGAGTCACTTACACGGATTTCCTGAAAGAACCATTAATGAATTAATCGTAGCAGAGCATGAAATAGCACATGAAAAGCATATCAGATCACCGAGCAATAAAGATAAGAAAACCACGCAGAATTCAAGTTATAATGATACAAAAGCAAGTGTAAAGATATGATACACAACAGCAGCGGCGTACTCCACCAGAGGCTGGGCCCTTAGCCGCCAGCGGACGCTGCTAGGTTACTTCAGAAGGAAAAGAGTGAACAGTAACTCCCAAATAATGTATTAATCAACAAATTGTGGAATCATTACAACAGCAAATGCTTGAGAATTATAGCATGCAACAATCCCTATCCTATCATGAATAATCCACCATCATTCTTCATCATTTTTCATCCCCCAAAAATCATCCTGAAGTCATCCCCATCTCTGATCTCTGTTTTCATTTAAATAGAGAGATCAGAGAGAAGTTACAATAAAGATAAGTACAACATGATTTGTATTACAAAATTGGATTTTTTCCAACCAATTGATCAACGAGAAGATATATTTCCATTCATCTCTCAACAAGAGTGAGACGAATTTGGCTTTGCAGCTGAGATTTGGAGGACGACCGCAACAACAAATCTGAGAAAATCGTGCTCAAAGAACCCTGCGTTTCTCTCAGTACGAGTCGAATTTGGGCAAAACGTTCTTTGAATAAAGTTAATTGGGTCCGTTCTGGACAAAACCCATGTTCCAGATTTTCCAGATTCTTCTCCATTTGCTCAGAATCTCAACCGCAAAACTGTCACTTCTTATTCCAACGAATTTCTGAGTTGGCAGATTTAATGGTCAAATCTTCAATCTAGAAATAATCTTGGAGGTTAAAAATGGTAAATAATGTTACAACTAATTTATTGAAACTATCATTGATAAAATAATTCATAATCATCAATTTATTAGAAATAAAGGAGAATAAATAATATTCATCCATAAGAGCATAAATCATCATAAAATGGATTTATATAATAAATTAATAATAAAATGACATGATGAAGAATATGTGGAAATGGGCGGGATAAGTGTTCAAAAAGTGATAATATAAATGGCATATTAACGGCCCAACATTACCCCCACACTCAATATGTTGCATGTCCTCATGCATGCAGCGAAAACTAAATATATTGCATGTCCTCATGCAACCCAAAGACAAAAACCCATGTGTTAACCAAGCAATAAAAAAATATGTTCATCTCAGCTCATGAAATGGATAGAACAAATGAATTCTTCCTCACTTAATGAATATTCAATTTTAGCAATCTTTGATGAAGGCACAAAAACTTTTACATTGACGTTCAAATTATGTGCATATGAAGTTGCAGCAAAATATGATATAAGTGACAACAACCTTCATTAACCATTTTCCCAAAAACTACAAACCAGATTTTGTTGAAATGTGGTAAGTAAAGTTTTAATATATAAATGCCTCTATGATCCAAAAATAAGATCGTTTTGATGTACGGATCATGAGATATAAACAAAATAGCTGTAGGTGAAAGTGTATGATTTCCGAAATTTTATGAACCAATTTAACTTGAAATGATCTAGGTTTGTGTATTTTAATGATACCTCTGTGTTTTCCGGAAATCACAAGAATTGAGTTCATAGTTTTAAAAGTATTATGGAAATCAATTTCTGCACTGTGTAAAAATGAAATTGTATGCCTTAAATGAGAAATAAAGTGGAAAACATCCATCATGCGTAGCAATTCCTCCCCCTCTCTGAAGAATTAGCATGCCCTCATGCAATGCTAGAAAACAAATAGAGGCGGTGGCTACCAGCGGTTGAATTCTATGCTTGGTGTAAAACAACATGGAATAAGGGAGGTGTTGAGAATGAATAAGAATATAAATGGATGATAAATGATATGAATGACATTGTCATAAAAAAGAAATGAATGAAAGAGACACTCCCCCAAACCGAGAGATGATATGCTGCTGAAAAATGGGAAATGGTAAAAACTATGATATGGAGGATGATAAATAATGCTCAAAATGGATTTTCATGAAATTCTCCTAAATTCATAATAAATCAGAAAATTATGCTATTTTACCTCAAGTTTTACCTCCAAAAGAAAAATGTGGAATGACATATATGTATTGACAGTTGTTGAAGCTGATGTAGGCAAAGTTGGTGCTGAAAGTGATGCAAAAGGTGGAATCTAGGTAAGCACATAATGTTTGAAGAATTGTTCATGTTCGCAAGTTGCTCGAGCCGCTTCTGTTGGTTGCAATAGTGTGGTCATGTTGTGAATAGAATTTCCCCTGCATACTTGTTGTTCTCTTGTAAACAAATCACACTTGTGCATACAATGTTCTATTTTGAATAGCAACAGATAAGAGGCATGCAAAAATTTCAATCAAAAAAACTTGTGTATATAGGCAATACTAATATTTTATCAAATCAACAAGTTATGGTAGAGTGCAGTAATCATATCGCATGCTATCCATAATGCATACATTCCCCCCTCGAATTGGAAAAGGGATTCCATGACCATACAACATATGAAAGGTGTTGTGCTGAGAGGAAGGCAAGGGAATGAACAATACATTAGTAAATGAAGCAGAGTACACATATCAATGATAGGACGGCGAGAGTTATGGTTATAATGAGAGTAGAGTGTATAAAGATAGTTATGAATAAAAGATAGGACGCTTTTGATTGATGATAAGTTATGAAAAAAGAAAAAGAACAACAATATGCCAAAAAGATGCTTTTACTGACTGTGTTCTTAGCTGAAAAGGATGCGATTGATCAGAAAATAATTTTTCATGCGTAAAGGTTCAAAACAGGGAAAATGAAGGAAATAACTTCTCTGATAAAAATAAAAAATAAGAAAAGGGTATTATAGTAATAATTGACGATAAGATATAACTTCAATACCATAACCAGAGCCTTTGCTGCCAGCAGGCATCCATAGCCTCGGTAGGGTTACTTTTTAACCCATATGAGCCAGGATCCTCAATTTATAAATGGAGAGTTTTAGTGTTGTTCTACAGAAGAGATCAGTGTGCTGGCGTGGTACCCAGATAACCACACTGCCATTTTCACTGGGATGTAGCAAAGTGATCAGGCCGGCTCGTGATGGGACCTCCTGTTCCAAGGATAATTTGGCTATCCAATGGATCATAACCCTGGTGTGGTGGCCATAATGGGAATGTCACTTTGTTACACCTTTATGAACATGGTAGGTTGGCTCGTAATGAGACCCCCTATCCTCCATCTACGAACAAAATTTTGTTGTTATTACACATTTTTATGATAAAAAGAGGGAGGCTCAATACTCCTTAAGAGCATGGATGGTGGAAGAAATTGAACATGTCAATAGAAAAATATACCCATAATCTCATTTATTATAGATAGAGAAGATTATAACTAGGAAGGGAGGAACCAACATGGTATTAAGATGATCAATCAATATCATGTTCAACAGAAAAGAATGCAGTAAAGTAGTATATAAATAATTGTGTCCTTTTTGAAAATAATCTATCATCAAGGAGCTGTCCTGTTAAAGATCATAACGTGAGTGATAATAACTTGCTTCAAAAGAATCCATAATTCTTGTCCTCATAAAAGTAGTGTACTTCATAACATGAAAGAGAATTAGGAAAATGTGGTTGAGATGAACTAGGAATAATCCCACAAGAAGAAGGAAGGGTTGCTCTAAAAAATACTCCCAAAGTGTTGCTTTTTTTTTGAAGGAACAACAAAAACACTAAAAAAAAGTGTTGTTCTTTGTAGGGAACAACAAAGAAAATGCATACCAAAAAGCAAAAATACACACAAAAAAGTGTAAAAACGCAAATGCCGTTTCTTTGGAAAAGGAACAGCAAAAACTAAAAATGTCGTTCCTTTAGAAAATGAAAAAAAAATGCAAGTGTCGTTCCTTTGGAAAAGGAACAACAAAAATCAAAAGTGTCGTTCCTTTGGAAAAGGAACAACAAAAACGCAAGTGTTGTTCCTTTGGAAAAGGAACAACAAAAATGAAAAGTGTCAACGTGCTATTCTTTTCGAAAAGGAACGGAAAAACGTGAAAGTGCAGAAGT
>APFE031220741.1:127857-147526 GCA_000404065.3 Pinus taeda | reverse complement strand
GCCCATGAGGCTTGTCAAAGACCGGCAGATGGTTGTTTAAAATCTTTTGCATCTCAGGATGAAGTGGCGGCTGCTTGGTTTCAACTCCCTGGATGGCATTAAATTGAGATACCACTCCATGATTGCCCTTTTTCAACAATTTTTCCATCCTATGCGAGCTTATGATAGAGGGGTCTCCCGCCTGGAGTCCTCGGAGGGTATGTGTGTGGTCGTTCTACTTAAAACTCATATACAACTCCTGGAAATCCATTGTGATTGGCCCAAGAGTGCGGAGCCAGTCAGCTCCGAGAACAATGTCACAACCCCCCATGTTTATGGCAAACATGTCGGTTTTCAACTGATAATCCCCCATTTGAAGTTTGACATTTTCACAACGGCCTTCACATTTCATTGTGCCCCCATCTACAATTTGAACTTGGAAGTTAGAAACTGCTCGTACAAAGCAGTGCACTGTTTCTGCGACTTTTTGATGGATGAAATTATGTGTACTTCCACTATCAATCAAAACCACTACTGGGCGATGTTTAATAAACCCTCTGATTTTGAGCGTTTGAGGAGAAGAAATCCCTGCCAGGGCATGCAACGAAATAATTGGTTTGTCAGAGACATCGTCCTGTTGGTTATTGTCCTCTAGTGGCTCATGTTCCTCAAGTGTAGGATCTTCCTCTGTTGAGTTGGAGTCAGTGGCATCTATTTGAAAGAATTTGGGCTCCTTACATTTATGACCTGGGGAGTATTTTTCATCACAGTAGTAACATAGTCCTTGCTTCCTTCTTTCGGCCATTTCCGCAGGGGACACCTTTTGGACCTTAAGTGTTTGAGTCGTGTTGTGAGCCTGTGGGGGACGACCTTTAGTGGGAAAATTTGGGCGACTGTATTAGGCTGCTAATGCACGTTCCACCTTACGAGCTACCTGGCAAGCCTCTGTCCACGTGGGAGGGTGGTGAAGTAGAACTTGAGCTTTGATGGCTTCTTTAAGACCACTGATAAAACATTCCGTGTAGAACTCATCTGTGAGACCCGTAGTGAGGAAAGCTAAGCCTTCAAAAGCAGTAATATATTCATCCACTGTACCCGTCTGTCGGAGCTTAGTGAGATGACCCAAATAAGAGTCTTCCTATTCAAAGCGATCTCGAAGAGCTTTGGTAAATTGGGTCCAAGTCCTAAAAGATCCATTGCAATGTTGATGCCATTCCCACCATTGCCACCGTTCATTGTCGAAGTACATGCTCCCCAGCATAAGCTTAGTCCCATCATCTAGGATATGATTCAATTTGAAATACTGCTCCATTTGTGATAGCCATGTGGACGTGTGAGAACCGTCAAATTTATGCACATCCAACTTGGGAGGTCGTTGACTGGGTGGTGGATGGGTGTGCCAGACGTGAGGAGAGTGGCTAGATTCACCGTAATTGTATTCATTGCCATTATACCCGTCCTCTTGGGCTTGCTCCTTGCCCTTTGAGGTCAAACCCTCTATCTGGATACTTAGTCCGCGAAGTTGCTTTTGTATTCCCTCAAGATCTAGTCCGCGAAGCCGAGTTTGGATTTCCTTCATATTTTCTTCAAGTTTGTCCATCCTTTCATTGGCCATCGCTTGAGCTCTAGTTGCTACCATACACCGACCTGATGAAAAATTGGGACCGCCAAAAAATTTTCACAATCAATTGAATGGTACCACCATGCTCAGCTCGTCGTCCTGATTTTAATGGGCTAGATTTTTTTTTTTTTAACTCCTAACGGAGTTTTACTCCTTCGTGATCAATACTGCAGTCGCCAAATCCTCAAAATGTCAATGCGGCCAAAAGTCCTGCGACAATTATACCCTCATATAGGAACCCTTCACAACGACTCTGGTCTGGTGGATCTGAGAGATCTGAATGCTGGACGGCTGAACTGACTGCTTCTGCAAATCTGATGACTCTAATAGATCGTAATGGCTGATTGGGACCGATGTCTGCTGCTGTTGCACTCCTTTGCTCAAGCGGATCTGGAAGAGATGATGATTGAAAAAAGGGAATTAGGGTCTTGAGGAGTGTCTGGTGCTACAGATCACAATATACATAAGGGTCTGGCAGTAGTACTCGGCCCAATGTTTCAGGGCTCTAACTAAGGAGGGTCGACCGTACCCTTAGCCGTACCACCCAACTACCCTATCGTACGGGCGAGTAATCTCTCTGAGTGCTGTTCTCGGTGTACTGTAGCCACCAGACGGCCGAGGGTTTATCTATGGCGAGGTTTTCAGGGAGCCTATGGGGCTTTCGATATACCCAGAGGGTACGTGGAAGACAGTCTGTGCACGGTTCTGTCTAATGCGCTACTACTCAAAGGGGTACCCACAGGGGTTACAAGGGAGTCCAACAAACGTGACCACCTCTTATATTTCCTGCGTGCATGCCTCCCCAAATCCGTAGATTTATGCGCTCAACGACAGATCCCGTGGTTTAAAGACGTCAGAACACGTCTCGAGCCAAAAAAAATTTGCTACGAAATGGAGATCCCACCGGCCCTGGAAAGTGCTCTGATACCACTTGTTATGCTCTTAACCTGCAAATGATACCCAAATACAGAATATGCGAAGAGAAGATACCCAGAACACAGAATATGCGAAGAAAAGATACCCAGAACACAAAATAGCAATGAATTTATTATTCAGAGAGTAATGTTCACTTGCCTCTTCGAGGGGGCAACCTCCAATAGAGCAGAGCTTGATTACAAAATAAGACACGATACTCCTCGCAGGGAGTTTCTATTCTTTATATATGACCCATACGTGCAATACCAAGGGCCAATACCACGTATTACTAATACCATCTATCTAATACTACGGCCCATTTGCAACTAACTGTGGTTTCGTAATTAATTGCGGATTAACCACTTACAATTATTAATATGGGCTTTATTGACTCTTGACTATGACGTGGTCCCATTACATAGATAAGGGGGTTAGGGTGGGACCCTAACAGAAGCAACAATAGATAGAGAGCAAGCTAAAGCATTGTGTAGTTTCCAAATGAATGTCGCTATGCTACTCCTCTAGATGTTGCATGAATTTCACCAAGGCATCACCGCAGAATTGCAGGAACAAGAGAAGTGTATGTCGTTGTTAAAACAAAAGGCCAAGTCAGAGAAAGAAATGATGCCGAAGGAACTAAAGCAATTGGCCAACGATATGGAAGAATTAATACAGCAATGAGAATAGTTGGAGAAGGCCATTGCTAAGACTTGTAGCATAATTTTAGATGTGTAGGTCCATGAGGATGAAGCACTAGTAGTAAAGGTTGCAAAGCTTGCCCTCACGATCAAGGACCCAAAGAATGTTATAGCTAAGATGAAATTCTACTACGAAGTGAATATATTAGAGCTAAAAATAAGGTTGCAACCAAGTATGCCACTAGAGGTTTGGGAGTAAATAAAAAACGACCTCAGTGCAACATTGAAAGGCATATCTGATACGGTGACAGATTATGGAAAATTGCTCGACGATACAATGCAGATTTCGACCTCACTGCAAGAGGATCTAAATGTCCAGAAGATTGAGGAGGAACTGTAGGCCAAGAAGAAATGGCACAGTGAGATCCTGGTAGCTGGGAAGACCTTACTAGTCTTGTAGGGGCTTTCCATCATTTCTAAAGGAAAGAACCTCCAGACGCATATAGATGATCTTTGAAGGAAAGCAAAAATCTTGTAGGAGAGGACTCAGTCATGGCAAGAGGAAGCCCTGAAACTTTCCCAGGAAGTGGGCGAAAGGCTTAAGTAATGGAAGATAAGGGAAGCAAAGTTATTGCAGAAGACGATTGGCCCTACTACAGAAGCTTTGCTGAAGGAAGCACGCTAGGAAGAAAAATTGATGGCAGAAATGCTCGAGCATTACAATGCAGTGTACAACAGGATCATAGCAAAGATTAAGGCTGTCGAAGTTGAGTGACTCAGTATGAGTCACGGGTGAGTGTTGGGGGCCTGTTGAGCATGGACCACCTTGGTCCAAGTTTTGGGTAAAAGACCCCATGAAAGAAGGAGCAGACTGTGTAGAGCTGGAAAAGATATATTCATCACGTGAAATTTTAGGGATTTAGGGATGGCATAAAGCCCTTATTTTGTGATGGGTATCAGGCATTAGTCCTTTTTTAGTGGATCCATGGTATGTTGACCATGGTTTTTGTAAAGATGAAATATATTTAAGGATGTGTAATACCTTAGTGAAAGGGAATAATAATGTAATGTAATATCATAAGTAAATTGAATATATGTATTCACATCTGTAGTCTGTCATTTTGGGGAAGGCTCCACAACTGAGTGAGCAGATGCCTAGAAGAGTCTATAGCTGAGTGTACAAACCACCTGCATCTAGGTGCATAGGTCAACTACATATTTTTATTGAAGACTTATATTTATAAAGAATAAGTTTTGGTGAAGAATTGTATATCTTTATGTGTTTAGTCTTTGTTGTTTTTTGTATCATTATGTATGTTTTCACTGAATCATGTGAAGAACTATAAGATATATTTTTATTTGTTATAGTTTATGGGCTTAATGTGATTCTGTTAAATTAATCATTTGTGCAAAGTTCTTATGAACACGAAGTCATACGATCAATATAAAGTAGAAGTAAACACACGATGCCACTGTGCAGATATCCCTTCGGTTAAAGAAGCCTTGTTCTACAGCCTCCCATAACTGCTTTGGGTGAGACTGCGATCTGCTTGCAGGTCTTTACCGAAAGGGTCAGTAGTTGAGGTTTTTGTTGGTGTACAACACACTCTGAACCTGGGTCATGCCCCCTCAAACCAATAGGATTCCCTTGAGATATGGCATGGATGTGTTTAGTTACAAGGCAACATTCTTGGCACAGCAAGTTAAGGACATTGGTATGTTTTTATGTTTATTTATGCACTAACATTTATGTGTTTATGGAAGTATGATGCAGGGGATTTCATGGAAAAATAGATTGTCATAAAATCATTAGAAGGCTTGGGTTTAGCTTTCCCTTGGACGCAATGGGAACCCATGGGGATTGATTCATGGTGTTTGTTGCCACTTTGTTGTGGTGTTGTATTGCTATTGGGTTTTCAAGGTTTCCTTCTTGGTTGCTTTTGGTTATTCTTTTTTATGTTTTGAGGGCTTTGGGAATCGCTTGGGAATGAGGAAATTAATGGATCTCGAGGAGAGTTGTGTGGTATTCAACAGGTAATGTGAAACCTGGATGAAACTCGGTGCATGTATAAGGGTAGCTGAAGGTAAGGATATGATAGCCAATTGGATTGGTTGGGTCCATTGGTGTAAATAGACGATGGCAAGACAGTCATGAGAAACATAATCAGGAAAGATAAGGTGAATGGATTGAATCATTAAATGCCTCAATTATGTTGGAAATGGTTGTTCTTAATGTTGTGCATGTTTTCCATGGATAAAGGGAGTTCTCTTAACCTTGACCTCATGATATATGGTTATGTTGTGATCTTGATTATGTTGATGACTATATATGTATACATGTATGTGTGTATGTCATGTCTAACAGGTTTGTCAAGGATCATGAATTTTTTATGCTAGCATATATATATATATATATATATATATATATATGTGTGTGTGTTGTGTGTGTGTGTGTGTGTGTGTGTGTGTGTGTGTGTGCGTGTGTGTGTATGTATGTATGTCATTGTCTTACAGGTCAACAGGGATCATTCTTGTGGAGGAATGTTTTTTTATGCAGGTGAATGACATGAGAAGGTTCCTGGTATCAAGTGGGAAGAGTGGCCTTGAAAGATCTATGAGGTTAGTATCACGTGGATATGATTTGATATTATGTGTTTGTACTATGCCTGTGTTTATGTTATGGATAAGTAATGTTGAGGGATACATCATCATAATGAGAATAGTGTGATCTATGGCATGTTGGGATAAGCATAGATGGTGGAGAGACACTAGAAGCAAGGTTTCATGGCAGAGACGGTGTAATCTCTTGATGTGTCATACTCTTGTTGTGTATAAGTTGTACAAGTTGTACTTGTGAGGTTGCGTATATGTGGTGTTGTGTACAAGTTGTTTATGCAGTGCTGTGTACAAATGGTGTTGTGCGAATGTTGTATGTGCAGTGTTGTGTACATATGGTGTTGTGTGCATGTTGGATATGTGGTCCTATGTACATGTGGTATTGTGTGCATGATTTTACATGTGGTGTTGTGTGCATATGGTGTTGTGTACATGTTGTACATAGGGTGTTGTGTGCAGGTGGTGTTGTGTACATGCTATGCATGTGGTGTTGTGTACACGTTGTGCATGTGGTGTTGTGTACATGTTATGCATGTGGTGTTGTGTACACGTTGTGCATGTGGTGTTGTGTACATGCGGTTATGTGTACACGTTATGTAAGAGGTGTTCTATACATTGGGTTTTGTGTACACATTGTGTTGGAAATAATAATGAGAGGGGGGGGTGAATCAGTATTTATCAAATCAATAAATTTTTATTTTCATACTCAAATTTATATACGCTACTTCAATGAAGGTAACTCGCGTGTACATGCAACTGTCTTTAAAGAAACTAGCGTATATCCAACAAACTTATGATTCAGTTAATTCATCATATGTTGATCTTTAATCAGTGCATCAATACTTCATTAAACATATAAATAGTAACCATGTGCAGTAATAATAGAATAAACCATCACACATAAGAAACACATATGAACACCAAGATTTAAGGTGGAAAACCAATGCGGGACAAAAACCACTTGCTTCTATCTTCTTTTAATATAAGAAAAACCTATTTACAATCTTGTACTAGTGCAAAATCATACCAGTACGCAGGCACCCACTTACAAAAGGCTACAACCTTCTCTCATCCTCTAGCTTCTACTGGAAGGGAGCTCCAACCTCCTAGCTCGTGTACTAGCCGATCTGTTTAATCATACGGAGGTGCCGACCTACAGAAGGATACAACCTTCACTCATTTTCCAGCTACTACTGGAAGGGAGATCCAACCCCCTATCTCTTGTACTGGCTAATATGTTTACCAGTATGTAGGCACCAACCTACAAAAGGCTACAACCTTCTCTCTTCCTCTAGGGACCACGTTTAATAAATTTTCAGACTGGATAATCCTGGAATACAATACTACAATCTGAAGGCCACATTTCATCAAATTTTCACACTGGACCCATCAGTAACATTGAAGCTCAAAATCAATTACCACTGCAATACATCCATCAAATACATCTGCATCAACCAATCGCTGAAACTCAATCATCAATATTTGAAACCCAATCATCAATATCTGAATCAATCAATCACTGAAAACCCATCATCACTGAAGCAAATCACAATCAATCAATCTAAATATTGTCACCAAAACATAGTAACGAGAACATAGAGCAGAACCCAGAACTCTACAACAACAACTAAAACCAACTGCAACTTCAAACATCATATTTCATAATGTGTACGCTACTTTGATGTGCCAAACCAGTGTGTATACATGCTTTTCATAAAGAGAACCAATGTACAAATATGAAAATACTAACTTAAAACTTCACAGTTATTCCAAACTTCAATCGTACCAAGATCATAACATTTACAAAATAAAACATGTGTTAGTATTCATATCTAAACTATCCATGATCAAACCACATAATGATAATTCATTTTAGGTCTTATGATTCTGATCCAACATTAGATCTCATCCATCATCATTCCATTAGGTGCATCCTTAGTTCAGATCAAGCAAAGCATCAGAAATCCATAACATGCATTTTTTTTTATCTAACTCTTCATAAGATATTCATTACTTGCACACCTATCCCTTTGATCTTCTCCTCCTTATATAGTTTTAGGTCTTTCTCAATACCTCAAACCAAAACCACTTAGGACCAATACCTTGGATCAAATACCTCGGACCAATACCTTAGACCAAATACCTCAGACCAAATACCTCAGACCAATACCTTGGACCAAAACCTTGATTTTCCATCCCATACACGCTTTTCCTTCTGTGAAAGTGCATGCATACATATACACTCCTTTTTTTCTATTAACCCATGTGTATACGCTACTTGGACAAAATGAAAAATCGTATATCTCTCTTTCTTCAACCTATGGAGTCAGATCTGTAATCCTTTGCTTTTAACCTGTTGCACTGTGAATTTTCATCTATGTGACTTTCCCTCAAGGACAACACCTGTATCATAATGCCAACACATTGTACATGTGGCACTGTGTACATGTGGTATTGTGTACACATCCTACATGTTGTGTTGTGTATATTCGGTATGGTACTATGGGTATTGTGTAGTCGTTGTATCATGATAGGTGTTTTCGTGGTATTGTACAATGTGTGTGTATATGTATTGTGTTATACACCTAGTGTATGTGTATGTGTCGTGTTGTACACCGAGTGTAGGTGTGTGTGTATGTGTCATGTTGTACACCGAGTGTAGGTGTATGTGTTGTGTTTTGTTTCACATCGAGTGTAGGTGTATGTGTCATGTCACACACCAGGTTTAGGTGTATGTGTTGTGTTGCACACCAATTATAGATGTATGCATGGTGTTGTAAACTGAGTGTGGGTGTATGTGTGGTGTTGTACACTGGGTGTGAGTGTATGTGTGGTGTTATGCACTAGGTGTAGGAATATGTGTTGTGGTACATTGTGTATGTGTATGTTGTCGTACAGTGTGATGAGAGTGGCAGGTATGCGACTATCTGGGCCTTGTTATTTCTATTGAGGGTTGATGTGATTTAGTCTTAGGATACCCTTGTTTATATTGAGGTTTGAGTCAGTTTAGTCTTAGAATACCTTTGTTTCTATTGAGGTTTGAGGCGATTTAGTCTTCTGGTCCCTTTGTTACTTAAAGGAAGGCATTGGGTGCTTCCAGGGTTTGGAAACTGATTCGGCGTGTGTAAGGAAAGGATAAAGAACAAAGGCATAAGTAAAGAATCATTGAAAGATAAGTATCAGCATTTTATTTCAGTTTTTAATCATGCATGTGATCTATGACTTTGATTTATGATGGTTACATGTGATATATGATTTTGATTATGATGGTTGCATTTTGAGCTAACCGTATGTGATATGTTTATAGCTGATGATTTGATTAGAGAGATAGGTTGACTTGTTGGGATAGGAAGTAAACATAATTTCAAGTGTACCTTATTGAGGAGCCATCAATGAGGTATGATTTGAATTTATTTCAATTCCTTTTTAGTCTAATGGAAATTATGTGCTTGGTATATCAAAGCATGGTTGAAATGCCCTGCTTGGGTGGTTGAAACCGACTGCAAGAATTACTAGCAGTAGCAAAAGGAATTGGAACAGGTAGCAGTATGGCCATAAATCACTTCAAGAGTAGGGTCATTGTGGGACACTGGTACTCAACAATGTATATTGACTTCCATGAGCATGTTATGACCGTTATGATGGTTTTGAGGTAGGGATATGCCTTGGTTTTTAGACCTTCCAATGCGAGGAAACCTTACCAAGGGATGGATCATTTGGTAAAGGGGATGTTAGGGAACTTGGAAGGTGAGTTACTACACGGAAGGGGGTGACTAGATTTCACAAGGGATTGTGTAGCAAAGAAGGGAAGGTTGGGGGATGGATTTTTTTTGGTCATTAACATTTCCAAATGGAACCAGATGTACATTGGGAGTGTGCCCTAGAACAATGATTCGGTAGTTGTTCATTGAGAGAACAAGTAGCACAAGGATTGTGGTGTTGGACATTGGATGCATATCTGACTTTAGTAGTGGATTCTGGACTTCCTGGGAAGGAGGTGAATCTTAGTACTACTTTTGAGGGTGGAAGTGTGAGCCTTTGTATTCCCTTATTATGGATGCATGCAACATATCCTTTTATTTGTTGGTTAAAGAAAATTTGCATATGTATATATGTGTATATTATTGTAAATATTATATCAAGATGGATTTATAAAGCTCCATAGACATTACGATTATTTTCTATTTGAAGAAAAATTTCATAAGTATATGTGGTTGTTATTGTAATTACCGCAATGAGTTGTTTCATAAATATCCAATAAGAAGTTTGATTGGCATGTTGTCATGCTTGTCATGATGGCCTTTCTTTAAGTAGGTAGTTCATTGTAGGTAATGCAATGAGCTAAGTTATAAAGCTCCATGGGTAGTATGTTTTGGTTTTCAACGGTCTTGCTAGTCATAGGTGTCATAGAACACAGCGGACAATGTTACCCCAAGGGGGAGGGGTTTGTAAAATCCTGGATTAAAAATCCATGTGTTATCACAAAATCTAACCCTAATAGGCTATTGATCAAGTAGACTCTGAGTAACTCTTTCAAACCAATCTTTTGGTTGAGGCTTAGCCTCCTCAACCTGAGAGGGCTCTCTTAATAGGTTTAGGATTTTTAATTAATGATTAGATGGCTAACTCTAGGAATATAAATGGACAAATTTATAACTTTTTGACTGGTTTAATCAACGATTAGCAAACATCTATTGGGCTATGGAGATAGTCTTCAACAAAACAACATGATCAGTGAAACATGGAAGTCAAGGCACTTAGAGTTTAGGTTTATAAATAAAACAGTATCACAATGAATCAACACAGTCTACAAGAATGTAAAGGAAGTTAGAGCATTTTCCAATGAATTCTAAGTATCACAAGCTCATACTACTACAAATGAGTAATTGTAGAAGGCCATAAGAACATCAAACACATAAACTCCTTGTGAATCTTGAGTAGTCAAACTGATCTATGTATTAAGTTTGAAAAACCACAATTTCTTACAATAACACAACTTTCTTTTGCTAATGAAATTACCAACCCTTAGGAATTCGATTCTCAAGCTTTATATAGAGTTTTACAACCTTGGATACTATGATCCATCTTTATGGGAATTCAAATTCCTAACATTGACACCTATCTATTCATAAAGCAAACTACTTAATTACAACTTGGCAGCTAGCTGTCTTTAAGAGTCCTAATGCAAAAAGGAGTAAAACTCCTAAAACATGCTTTCAACAACCTTAACTATGACTTCAATACATTCTTTAATCAGCTACCAATCCATGTCTTCGAGCTTGATGATGTCCCCAATGTTGTTGCAAACCCTGTTGAGTCATGACCTAACTGACCTAAAAACAAGGAGACCAAGTTCCTCCTTTTAATCCTTTATGCTTATCTTCAAGCAGTTTTTCCAGTGTACATGTGGCATGTATTAATAATCCATTAAAACTTCATTTTATACCTGTGCAGAAAGGGAAGCTCGAACATATGGAGGAAAGGATGAAACATGATTGTGCTATGAAAATACTATGTTTTCGTAGCACGGCTTTTATATCACTTATGGAGTACTTCTTGGAATTTTTCTTTCTACACCACTACTATCTGAAACTTCATATATGATCCCATGTCTACTAGCAACCCCAAAACTTGGAATTAATCTGACCTTACCTCCGAAATGCATCTATAACGTGCTAAATAGTCACCTTCAGCAGTTTCGTAGCGCACTACGAAACTGTTGCGTATGTTTTTTTTTAAACACGGCTTTCAAAAATCTGTAGTTTGGGAGTTTTCAAAATTCCATGAAGACTGATATGATCAACCAAAAATCAAAACAAATTACCCTTATAATATTTTCTTCTTCATAGTTTCCCTTCTTTTTATATGCCAAAACTGTTTTAAGATATATCCTTCACTACCCCTTTTCATCACCCTATTTCATTTTTCTAGATTTTGTTAACTGTATGTCTAGGTCTTCAATCTATCTCTTCAATCTCCTATTAGTAGCTCTCAGCTGATCATTAATCCTCCTTACAAATTTGGCTTCTTTAATTGCAGGAATAGTCCAGGAAAAGTACTGAGTTTCACCGTTGACTATTTCTAGTTTGGAAACTTTTTCAACTTCCCAGAGAGCCTTTATCCTTTTGAAATCTATCCTTTCAGTAGCATGCCTTCTTGCTCTCACTCTTAGTCTAGCAATTTCATTATTAGCTGCTCTTAACCTTTCTTCCTTTTCTTCGTAACTAGCTTTTTCTATTTGAGTGGAAAAAACTCTGTTTTTGTCACCTTCACGTCTTGGAGATGGAAAGTCTATCAATTCTTCTTGAACAGCAGAGTCTTCTTCTGTTCTCCCTAACTCAATATTGGACTCTTGCATCTTTTTGGATTGCCTGGTTAAGGGCTTTCTGGGTTTGAAAACAAATGTTGTAACATCATCCTCAAATTCCAGTTTCTTAGAGGGTTTCATTTTCTTCAACTTTCCTTGATCAAATTCTATGACATCTGCCTGCACCAAAGGGGATTCTGCAATATCAATGGCTTTTAAAATATCATTTAAATTACCCTTCAAGTTTGAACCTTCTCCAAAGATCACTGATTTACCTTTCTCCTTTGCAATTTGACTTCTAGTCAATCTCCTTTGAACTAGTTTGTTAGTTGAATGTTCTTGTGTCATTTCTTTAACCTCATATATCTTTACCTTTGTAGATTTAGGAGTTTCAAGAATAACTAGTAGTGTTTTGCTTACTTTCTCTTTCACCTGCTTCTTAGGTTTCAACTTAACAAATCTTTTTGCCCTGGACATTACAGACTTGCTAGTTTCTGCTAATGGAGTTCCTTTAACCCTAGGGCTAATGTCTACACCTTGATTTTTTGCTCCAAAGTCACATAAAAATAAAAATGAAGACCATTCTTTGTTGATCCTTTTGAGTTCATGTAGAAATATCAGCTTAATTAGCCCATGATGAAACAGGGAAGTTTCACATCCTTCATATTCCAATTGTACTTTATCTACCATCTTAGCTACACTTCGATATAAGAAGTAAGGAAAATTTAAAGAAATCATACCAATAAAATATAACAGGAGTTTAAAATGATATGAATAAACCTTTTCATTTCTGCCTTCACAGGTAAAATAACGTTGAATGTTGAAGAGCAAGTTGGCATAGCTGTCCTTGATGTAGTTTCTGAGAACTACCTTGGTTAAGTTTGTTTCTACAAACTCTGGCTTTAGAAACACCTTACATGGTTCCATTTTGAATCTGAAGTTTTTGAACCATATATCTTTCCCCCTAGGAATCTCTGTCACCAAAGCTATGACCTCTGGAGAAATTTGCAAGTTCAGGATTCTGACCTTTGTGCTTGAGCTAGTGAAATGTAGTGCAAACTCCTTTGTCACCTGAGTATGTCCTCCCTGCAATTTTTACAAAACTCCCAGCATCCTGCTTTCTTGAAGGCTTCTACAACTGATTTATCTCTTACTAAGACATTGGTGCTTTCAGGATCTATTCTTAAACAATGACTAGACCTATGACTTTTCTTCCCCTCTGTCATCTTTCCTTCTGAATTCTTGTAACAAACTGGCCTCGCTTGAAATTCTCTTGATCAACCTCGCTTACCTATGGTGGTCAGCCTCGCCTGAATTATGGATGAGAAAAACATTGGTGAAAAATTATCAAAGATTACCGTTCAAAAAACAAATATGTTTGATGGTTTGCATGCAAACTACAATGAGAGACTAGCTAGCCCTTTCGCATTTGAAATTACCTTTCATGATGAGCCCTAAATTCGAAATGATAAGTTTGGATGGTGGCATGCTTAAGGACTAACTCCTAGCTGACACCTAATAATGAAAATTTTAACGGAATATTAACAGATTGATGTTTGACAAGACTTTTCTACGAATCCGCACTTTCATAGCGTGCAGGGAAAAGCGCTCTGAAAAGAGCAGCTTTTTTGTAGTGCAAAACAGAGATTTTACATTGTATGCGCTACAAAAACATGGTTTCGGGGCTAATTCCAAAAATTTTCAAAATGGTTTAAGCTATGATTTTCTAAAAAGAATGTAAGACTAAAAAGAATGTAAGACTCATGAAACATGGGATAAGGTTGTTAGAATTTATTTGGATATGAAAAATGAAACCTTTGAGACTCCTAACCTATCACCTACCCATTAAAACATAGGGTGACTTGACACTTATCTAAGACCATGACTAGGAGCAATGTAAACCCTTATTTTGGTGATAACACCATGTAAAAAAGTTAATGAAGGGAAAAGAAGACCAAGGTCATGGGACACTTATTTTGTTATGCTCTTAACCTGCAAGACGATACAGAATACCAAATATGCGAAGAAATATACCCAAAACATATAACAAAAAGAAATAACAACAAGTATTTTATTATTCAAAAAGCAATGTTCACTTGCCTCTTCGAGGGGGCAACCTCCAATAGAGTTGAGCTCAATTACAAAATAAGACACGATGCTCCTCGAGGGGAGTCTCTATCCTTTATATAGGATTCATACATGCAATACCATGGTTCTTATTAATACCATCTATCTAATACCATGGCCCATTTGCAACTAATTGTGGTCCCATCATTAAATGCGGGTTAACCACTTACAATTATTAATATGGACATTATTGACTCTTTACTTAATTATAACTATGACTCGATCCTATTACATAAATAAGGTGGTTAGGGTTGGATCCTAACATGCTCTCCCCCATAAGAATAGCCTTGTCCTCAAGGATGAAGCTACGGAAACCGTTGAAGGATAGTGGTTGGTTCCTAGGTTGCATCTTCCGGAGAGGTGTCTTTCCACTTGACGGGGACTTCCTTGGTCATGCAGCCATGCAGATGCCGTACTCCTATGTCAGGAACCTATTCAGGTTGGAGCTAGATTGACCCTTCTTCATCCACTTCAGGTAAATTAGTTTGAATTCTGTAATCATTCCCAATCACTTTCTTGAGGCATGAGACATGGAAGACTGGATGGATTTGTGCAGTGGGTGGCAAAGCAATCTTGTAGGCAACTTCTCCAATGCGCTGAAGTACTTGATATGGTCCACAGAATCTTGGAGATAATTTCTGACAACCCTTGTCTTTGAGTGATGTTTGCTTATATGGTTGCAGCCTCAAAAATACCCGATCCCCTTCTTGAAATTGGCGTTCTAAGCGATGTTGATATGCTTGTTGCTTCATGCAGTTTTGGGCTTGATGAAGATTATCTCTAAGGTGGGCCAGCATGGTTGTGCGGTTCTGTAGGACTTGATCCACTACTTGTACCTTCAAGCATCCCTTGATATAAGAAGTAGGGGAAGGAGGGAGTTTACCATAAACTTCTTCATGTGGAGTCATTTTGGTGGTGGCGTGATAGTTTGTGTTATACCACCATTCGGCTAGAGGTAACCACTATACCCAGAGATGTTGCTTTTCTGAAGTGAAACACATAAGGTAGGTCTCCAAACATTTGTTGACTGCTTCAGTTTGACCATCAGTTTGTGGATGATAGGAAGTACTAAGTTGTAGTTGGGTACCTTGTAGCCTAAATAGTTGCTGCCAAAAGTTATTGGTGAAGATCGGGTCACGATCAAACACAATGGAAGTGGCATGCCATGCAATTTCAAAATCTAATCCATGAAAGATTGAGCAACCAAGATCGGTGTAAAAGGATGGGGTAGGGCACAAAAATGAGCATACTTAGAAAGTCTGTCCACAACCACCATGATGACTAACTTGTTTCCTGACTTTGGAAGACCGGTAATGAAATCCATAGAAACCTCCGTCCATATTGAGGTCAGGATGCGAAATGGCTGTAATGTGCCTAGGGATTTGATTGTTTCTCCTTTGTGGCACTGATAGACATCGCATTCAGCTACAAAAGTAAGAATTTCCTTCTTCATGCTTGTCCAAAAAAATGATACTCGAGTGCGAGCATACGTCTTCTAAAAGCCTGAATGTCCTGCAGTGGGAGATGAGTGCAACTCCACCAAAATGCGGCTTTTGAGGGTGGATGTTGGTGATATTACGAATCTGTCCTTGTAGCGAAGAATCTCATCCTACCACGAGTAGCCTGTTGTGGAATTTAGATCCGCCTGCAATTGATTAATGAGTTGAGAGAGTTAGGGATTTGAAAACCATTCCTTGTGAGCCTCTTCAATCCATTCTAGAATGGGAAGGGAAATTGCGAGCAGGGTACTTTCCTCCTCAAATTGGCGGGATAATGCATTTGCTACAATATTTTCACGAACTTTCTTGTAAATTATCTCATAATCATATCCCAACATTTTGGCAAGCCATTTATTTTGTTGTGATGAGGACAGGCATTGCTCCAAAAAATATTTAAGGCTTTGATGGTCTATGTGGATTTGGAAACATCACCCCAATAAGTATGGTCCCAAGGTATCTACTGCATGTAAGATGGCCATCATCTCTTCTCATAGGTCGATTGTCCCAGATTCTTCCCACTTAGTTGTTGGCTCGTGAAGGCCAAGGTTCGACCTTCCTACATTAAGACCACCCCAATACTCATACCAGAAGCATCACATTCAATCACAAAAGATTTGGTGAATTCGGGTAGTGCTAAGACTGGAGTGGAACACATGGCATGTTTGAGAGCTGGAAAGGCCTATTGTGCTTCCTCATTCCAGAGGAATGAATTTTTCTTGAGGATTTGAGTGAGGGGCCTAGCAATGTGACCATAATTGCAGACAAATTTGTTATAGTAGCCTTTGATACCCAAAAATATTCTCAAGCTCTTCAAGGTCTTTGGTTGAGGCCAATCCTGCATTGCTTGGATCTTTTTAGGGTCCAACCTGACACCTTCACGCCCCACAATGTGGCCCAAATACTCAAATTCTTCCATGCCAAAAGATCACTTGGACATATTGACAAATAATTTATGCTTGCGGAGCAGTTGCAAGAGAAAATCTACATGCTGAAGATGTGTGGCCCAGGTGCAACTGTAGATGAGGATGTCATCAAAGACAACAAGGACAAATTTTCTAAGATATGGTTTGAGCAGGTGGTTCATAAGGCTCTGAAAAGTGGATGGGGAATTACAAAGACCAAATGGCATGACCAGGAACATATAATGGCCTTCATGACTTCGGAAAGTAGTCTTTGGAATGTCTACTTCTTTCATGCGAATTTGGTGATAGCTCAAGCGAAGGTCGAGCTTGGTAAAGAATTGAGCCCCATATAGTTCATCTAGCAAATCATCGACATTCAGGATGGGAAACTTATCTTTGACTGTCAACTTATTGAGGGCCCTAAAGTCTAGACACATACGCCATTCCCCATGTTTCTTGAGCACCATGACCACCAGCGATGAATAAGGACTAATGTTGGGACGAATGACGCCTGCTTCCAAGAGTTCCTTGATTATTTTTCCAATTTCATTCTTTTGGGATAACATATATCTATATGGGCGCACATTTGGTGGTTGGGCCCCTGGGACCAAAATAATGCTATGATAATGTTCCCCTCTCGATGGTGGAAGCTCATGACGATCGTCAAAGACTGGTAGATGGTTGTTTAAGATCTCTTGCATCTCAGGATGAATATGAAGAGAATTGGGTTCGAAGGCATGGATGGCATTAAATTGAGCTATAACTCCATGGTGGCCCTTTTTTAACAATTTTTCCATCCGATGTGAGCTAATGATAGAGGGATCTCCCGCCTGGAGTCTGCGGAGGGTATGTGTGTGGTTGTTCTACTTAAAGCTCATATATAACTCCTGGAAATCCATTGTGATTGGGCCAAGTGTGCAAAGCCATTCAGCGCCTAGGACAATGTCGCACCCTCCCACGTGTATGGAAAACATGTAGGTTTTTAACTAATAATCCCCCATTTGAAGTTTGACATTTTTACAGCGGCCTTCACATTTCATTGTCCCCCCATCAGCAGTTTGGACCTAGAAGTTAGAAACTGCTCGGACAAAACAATGCAATGCTTTCGCGACTCTTTGATCGATTGATCCAGATTTAAACAGGAACGCAACAAAATACTGAGATAACCATATACACAAAGATGCATTGGAAATAATACTTCATTTCATTAATGAAAAATACTGAAATATGCTTACAACCAGAAATGGAAATAAACCAGCTAGGGTGATGGTAGCTTATCTCTGAGAAGAGATGTGGTCGCTACATGCCTCTGAACTGTTCTGAACCTTGTTACAATGAGGCTAAAAGGCCTATTTATTGTTGATAAATAATGGAAAACCCTTAACATTCCAAAACCTAACCTTGGAAGATGAAACGCCAAACTGTGGGCCTCGTTTTGGGTAAGTTGGTACATCAACTTCCCGAGGTCGCGAATTGGTCGTATTATCTCTGTTTGACGCACATGATAGCCCGTTATAAATATCTCTCCGAGGAATATGATAGAAAAGATAATTTTTTGTTAGAAAAACATCGTTTAGGGCCTCAAAACGGCTCCGGAAGTTTAGGACCCGAAAAACTGCTAAAAATAGTAAACTGTGCTATAATTAGGAAAACTGAAAAATTGAAAGAGACAGTTGTGGGGGTCCAAATGGGATAGGTGGGTGGCCACCAACATCCACCTGGATCACTCCTCCCCCCTTAGGAAGAAATGTTCCCTATTGCGTTGAGTTCCTCCTTGAGATGAGGAAGCTTCTGTTAAGCTGGGTCTCGGGTGAGCTGTTCTGCAATCTCTGATGTGTCCAGAAATGGTGTGAAGCATGGTCGACGACTGTCCATATTAAACACTCGATGCAAGAAAAGGAATGGAGGAATGTTTTGCTTCAAAGCATTATTTCTCGTAGCCTTGGTATTGGTGTAAGGACCATGTAGGAGTGGTCTGAGTTTCTGATGGATTCTGGTAAGGCGTTCTCTCTGCAGATGCAACCAAACTTTGTCGCCCACCTGAAACTTGTGTGGTACCCCTGTGGGTGAGGAGAAGTTGTTCCTGTGTTCTTTCATGATCGTATCCCTTTGCTATTGCTGCTGCTTGGAGGAACCCTTTGTGGGGGTCATGGATGTAGCAACGATATTCCCCTTACTTTGGGAGTGAACCAAACAGGAAATAAATTCCTAGTCTGGGAGATGAGCTTGCTGCCTTTCTTAGCAGAGATCAAAGAGGTGGCGGTAGGTGGGGCTACCTCTGGTATCCTGTATAATGAATTATCCAAATAAATAATGACAGCGTGAGACCTTGACTCATACACAGCATGTCACTTCCACAAGTATGGTTGGCCTAATAGTACATCACAAACATCTAGAGGTGTAACATCACACAATACCTCGTCTGTGAAGGCCTTGATGCTATAGGGAAGGCAGCACTGTTGGAGAACTTTGAGATCTTGTCCTTCATGAAGCCACCCAATACTGTATGGTTGTGGGTGTGGTGTAGTCGGTAGGCCCAACTACTTCGCGACCTCTGCTGAAACGAGCTTCTCCTGGCTCCCACTATCAACAATGAATTGCAGCGGTGAACCCTTCACCCACATTTGTGAGTGGAAAAGGCGCTCCCCCTCCTCTGGGTCTTTAGGCTCATTCTTCTAGATCTTGGTGGTGGCAACAGTGGCACTGGGATCCGCATCAATGATCTACTTCCCTTTGCCATTCCCCTTCTCGGGTTCTGGCTCAGGGTCAGAACATGCATCTGATTCGGAAGCCTTCAAGTCGGCCACCAGCCACTGCTTGGTCTGACACTCACTTGTGTTATGAGTGGGACTCTTGTGGAACTCACACCACTTTCCCGTGTCCTTCTTCGACTTCGTGGTGTTGTTCTTTTCTTGCGGCTTCGATGGGTTGTCTTGGGTCACCCCGCCTTGGCTTTGTCATTTGGGCTTCGATTTGCAGATCCAAAGTCTCGCTTCTTCTGTTTGAAATTTTTCTCAATTTTGACAGCGTATCGGTATGTTGTGCCGAGTGAGGAGATGTTCAAG